>JAKTWT010000075.1:0-108648 GCA_030582155.1 Hansenula lynferdii | reverse complement strand
ATTCTCTAGTGAAGATGCAGAGGCAAAACTTGAATATTTAGGTTACGCATTAGGTCGTAATATGTGGGTTTCTAATGAACAAACTAGAAAAGAGTTAGGGTGGGTTCCTCAAGAGCCTTCAGTGCTGGAAGATATAAAATTGAACTACTGAGTATATAATAATTAAGAATATTACTGATGTTTATATATAACCCAATTAATGTACATAATAAAAATAACCAATGGTAAAATACAAATTAGAAGCGAAATGAATTAAAGAATGAGGATAAAATTTCACAAAAATTTTTGAAACAAATTTGGTCTTGATTGAACTTGAATTTCACCAAATAATTCATCTTGTTTCAATTCAACAGAATCTGAAGTACCCAATACTAATAATTCGAAAAACACTCTTGTTGCCTCACTTTTTGGTAATTTTGATAATGGTTCACCAGCTTCAACATCCTTCTTAACAATATTTGAAAATGAAGTAGATTCATCATCGGTTAAAACATCTCTTAAATGAGATGAAATTTTAATTGTTGATTCTGAAATACCATCTTTGGAACCCGAGTTGAAATCATCAGTTTCTTCTTCCTGTTGTTCTTCTTCTTGTTGATCGTTCAAGTCTTGAGCCAATGGTTCTTCTTGTTCTTCTTCTGGACGTTTATCTTCACCACCGAAATCAAAATCAAAATCCATACCTTGATCAAAATCAAAATCAGCTTGTGGTTGTTCAATTTCATCGTTTTTGTTAATTTCCTCCTCTGAATGTTCTAATTCTGGAACATCGTCATCAGCAGGTGGTGAAACTTTTTGACGTTTGGTACGTAATAAATTTTGAGCAATATCATCTTGGAAATAATTATCTTGCAACATTAAATCAATAAAATTTCTTTTAGCATTTAAATCTAATTCACGATTTTTCTCTTGATCATTGGTAACAATACCCTCGGTGTTATTAAAACTTTGAACAGACATTTCAATTTCAGAATCCTCCACGATTCTACGTAATCCAGCAATATTAGTCTTAGTTTTTCTTTGTCTCTTCTGTTGAGAGACTGATACATCTTGAGATGCAGTTAATTCTGGTGATCCAGGAGCCGCAGGAGCTTCATCAAGGTGTTGAACATCATCAAAATCAAACCCTAAATCAATATCATCATTTCTTTCCATCATGGATAAATTAGCATCATCAACGGCTCTCCCCATTTCAATAGATTCATCATGGGCACGATCACCAATGAAATCCAATTCAAAATCTCCGTTATCATTGCCTTCTCCAGCTGGTTGATCTTCGTTCAATTCAAAATTCAAATCGATATCCAAATCATCTTGACCAGGTTCAAGATCATCCAATTCATCAAATTTATTTCTAGGCATTTCAATAGATTCATCAAAATCTTGGTTTGTAACAGCTTGAGTTTGACCGAAAAAATCAGAATTTCTAGGGTTTTCATTATCATCAAAAGTTAAAGGTTCTTGATAAAGTAAATCTGATTGAGTAATTGTATCTTGTAAAATTAATTGATTAACAGATGGAACAATTGTAGCATTAACTGGTAAAGTCACGGTATTGGCACTTGATTTAAATGCAGATTTTAATTTCAAAAGAGCATCAGAAACATCATCTAATAAATACTTAGCCTTTCTTGAATATATTCTCACAACACCGTATAATAATTGTCCTGATAATCTTAATGCTAAAGCTTCAGATTCATCATTTGTAGAAGAGGCGTTAGCAATGGCTTTTGTGGATTGTATGATATTTGATTGTAAGAACTGGTTCTTGGATAGCTTTCTCTCCAAGTTGGCTGCTAGCCATACTTGAGCCAAGGGACCTTCTTTAGCTAAAAGGTTTTCTGAATAAAACATAAGAGTATGGAATTCAGATCTCCTTCAAAACAGCAAAAAAAGCAAATAACCACTAAATTAAAAGCAGTATGTGACTATTAGTAAGTGCCTTCAGTAGCAAGAGCACAAGGACACGCTTTGTTTAGCAAAATAAGCACTTTTCGATGTTTTGTTTATAGCTCTGAAGGTTTTGTACCAGTGCTTTTTTAATTAATCCGTATCCTTGAAAATCGCGTTTCTGTCAATTTCACGGGCGAATACCGAATCGGGGAAAAGCCAGCGATTAAATATATTAAGATTTTAGCTACTACATACTAACACTACTACTAAAATGACTATTTGATCTTGGTTTGTATGGGCTTTATCTGAGTCTATTATGGAGCTTCAGATGGGTTTAGCTATCTAATTTACATCTCGATTCTTGTCCTATGCTCTACAGCTGTTTTTCAAATTACATAAACAATATCTATAAGGTTATACTATACAAGAGACTTTAGATCAACTACATCTCAATTTTTTGAACAACAAGATCCACTGAATGAAGCTGTAGTGTTTGAGAAAGCCAATCTTGAACTGTTATCCAATTGAGATTTGACCTCAGTGGAACCATCCAATTTTTTAGCACCAGAAGTTGTCATGGCATAACTTGGTTTCAAATCTAATGCTGGATTAGCAGTGAAGAAATTTCTTGGTCTCATCAACAAAGTGATTGGTTCAGCAGGCATCAATGGGAAATCTTCTGGAGCAGGAACATGAGAAATACCAAAAGTGTGGAAAACAATAACATCAGTGTTTTCAATCTTATCAGAACCATCACCAATCCAACCTCTAATACCAATTGGACCATCACCAGAAGATTGTGGAACGTAAACACCAGATGGATATAATCTATCCTCTTCGTATTTAACAACATTCATAGCATGGCGAGCCCATGGAGCTCTCTTTGATGGGATTGAATTTTCCTTGGCCATTAATCTTGGAGTTTGAGTAGAAACAATCTTATAAGAAGCAGGTTGACCAGAGTATGGGTTGATACTAGATGGGTTAATAATATCCCAAGATCTTGAAGTTTCAGCATTAGCATGAGTTAAAGATTCAGCAACATTTTTATAAATGTTTCTTTTACCAAACCAACCATTACCGTATTGATTTTCTAATGAACCTAATGGGTTTGGATCTGGAACAACATCTGAAGATGCAACAGAGTTATTATCACCATCAATTCTTGGATCAATTCTTAAAGAAAACAAATGTTGATGATTATGAGCATTAACCTTTGGATAAACAGTAGTACCATATGGAGCAGTTTTTTCACCTTTAGTAGCAACATAAGTGTTCAATATACCGGTTAATTTAATATCCAATCTAATTGAACCATCTTGTAAGAAATTCCAATAGATACAATATTCATAATTAGCAGCAGTAAAGATTTGAGAAATAACTAATCTTGTAGCTCTAGTGACAATTGTAGTGGAAAATGCATCTCTAAAATCAGAATGTTTGTACAAAATACCATCATCTTCTTCATGGATACAAATGGCATTTTTGATAGTGATTGGTTCACCAGATCTTTCAGCAAAATGAGCATCTAAATAATGGATAACACCTTTACAATCACAACCTAAAGCCAATGGATTTGTCATATAACCAGCACCATATTCACCAATATCCAAGGCATGTTTTCTAAAATGTTTAAAAGTTGGATCACCATATGGAACAATCATTTCAGCTAATGACATTCTATGGAAAATTGGACGAACATTACCATGATCATTATATTTAATATCAGAAAGCACAATACCTTCTCTATAGTTGAACCCAATATGGAATTTAAAATTTGACCATTCCATAACATGACCATCCATTTTAAATGAAACACCTTCTGGTTGTGTAACATTGATTGGTTTTTGATCTTGTCTATAACCATGTTTCTTAACAGCATCAGATGGATAGAAATTTGTATGTGGTTCTTTTGATAATGGTCTTCTAATGTTTGGGATATCAATGTAGATGACTTCTTTTGTTTCAGTATCAACAATTGGAACAAAATCTAAAGGATGAGAATATTGAGAATCATCTTCAGTGTCTCTATAATACATCATGGCTTGTTGTAATCTTCTAGAGTTCCCCCATCTTTCATCATAACCAATAGTCCATGGATCACAGTAGACTTTATGCATATCAGTAGCTGGGATACCTGAAAGAACACATTGTTCAATAACAGTTGGATCAGCTCTAATGACATCTTCAGTGGAGCAAAGATCCTCAACAGTTAAGATTGGCTGAACACCTTGGACATGTTTCAATCCAGTCAAGAACAAATTACCAATATCGACAATACCTTCTTGGACACCTGGTTTACCACTTTCTAAAACAACAAAGAAGGCTAATCTTGGTGGTAATGAACCATGACGTTCACTCCAGTCCAAGTATGATCTCTTGGTTGGTTCTCTTAAAGTGATGGTGTTGAATGAGATGTCCTTAGCTTTGGCACCATAGGACTCTTTGACAACAGAAACAACGGCTCTGATTTCTGGAATGGATAATGGATCCAATGGATGAGCTGGTGGTGGTGGTGGAGCAGCAGAAGCTGTAGCTTGAGAGGCGATTTGTTGTAAACGTTCCATACTTGTAGTGTGCTTATAGAACTTGATGATGAACAGAAAACATTATTTCGATTAAATTCAGGAACTCCTGTGAATATTTATATCTCCTCATCAATCAGTCAATTTTTCCAAATTTCCCATATCAACTTATCTAAAACAGAAAGATGATACTGATTACGCTTATCGGGCTGCCCGATTGGGAATCTCGAAACACATTGGCCAATTAGCACCAAAAGGGCAGTTTTAAACACACAACGGTCAATGAGAACAATAACGTAACAATCGTGTCTATACTTGCCTATAAAAGGAGTGAACAGAGTTACTGTTTGCAGTTTATACTGTGTTTCTCGTTGTTGTTTTGCGTAATCAGGTCCCCATCAACTTTTAACTTTCCAGTTAAGCTTATCAGTGCCATATGAACTAATTGTCAATCTGACTCGCTCGAATATCATTGCTTATGACTTGAATAATTATCAAACGACACATCACTCAATCAAGCTCATTGCACTGGGCTTAAACACCGGAGATGGCTTAACGTTGAATCTTGTGTAGTTTCTATCGCACTTATTATTGGGCCGATAATTTTCATGGCCTGCATATGCGCGCGGAGTTTTAATTGATCTGTCGTAGCTCCGGTTGTTAAATTGGTGTTGTATATTGAGTGTATTACTAGTTGGTTTGGGAAGTGAAAGGTATATTTTGGCAGAGGAAAGTAGTCTGTATTGTATACTGAATTTTTGAAGTCATCCAGGTACTTTTAAATTTTTAAATTTTGAATTTTTTTAAAAAGGCCACCTGGTAAATTTTATATCAATTTTTATATTTAATAACTTCTAAAATTTAATTTAAAATTTCCCAATATGGGAAAGATAGAGTGTTTAGGCAAATATGGCAGTCTTTTTAACCATACTGAACTATAAAAATGCACCAATATCTTACTATAAGCTATAAAAATAATTGAAGAATGGAAATATGCTTAGTCAGCCAAACGCATAGTGACAAAAACCACCTATTTTCAAGAAACAAGAAAAAGCCATCGTAGTATAGTGGTTAGTACAGATCGTTGTGGATCTTAGCCTTAAGAAGGGTTATAAAACTATAATACCGATCAGACCCAGGTTCGATTCCAGGCGATGGCACACTTTTCTTTTTGCTATTTTTTATAATTTTTTGTCATTTTCATAAGAAATGGGCTGTTTTTATTAGTTAGATATGTTCCTTGTTGAATTTTGAGCTGGCTGGCTACTTTTTATATCTTCAATTTGTCTTTTTGTGTTAAGTTATATACGGTTTTTGGTTTTTTCCCATCCCGATGTATAGATCCCGGATACATAGATCTCATCTCAGCTAAAAAAAAATATTGAAAAAGTGAATAAGTGCAAATTAAAAGCACCATGTTAGAGATCGATCTGGAGGTAAAGTAAGATAATAAACTAGACGGTATCAATTGAGGTGGGAACCATTGATCTTAAGCTTACCTTACATCAACTCAAGCCAAAGGTCTGTTTTGTCCTTGTCGAAATATTTAAATCTACAATTCAATTCTTTATCAAAAATCATTAATGAATATTTCATACGTAAATATTTTGTTTTGTGTCTTGTAATCATATAATTTCGTTTTTTCTCAAATTTATTGATTCCACTTATGGAAATCTGAAATTTATCAAAAATTTCAAAACGAATTAATCAATCTATAAAATCAATCTTTTTTTTTTTATAATATTTTCATGTTTTGTAGTTCTAGTTTATGATGCAAATTCTTGTCAAATCTATTTGGCAACGGCTTGTAAAGCTTCTAAAACTTCAACTTGAATACCAGCAGTAGCAGCAACGGCTTCATCACTGCTGTTAACATTCTTTTGAGCTTCGGCCAATTGAGTCTTGATGGCTTCGGCAGAGAAAGCTGATGGTTCAAAAGCTTCAATGGCAGTGATTGATAAAGTTGAACCTGGTTGAACGGTAGCAAACCCACCAGAGACAAAGAAATCCTTTGTAGCACCTGAAGTCTCGGTGATGGAGACAACACCTGGTCTCAATTGTTCAATGATTGGAACGTGGTTGGCCAAGATACCAAAATCACCATTGGCACCTGGAACGTTGACTTGAGTGACTTGTTCAGAAGAGAACAAAGTTTCGTGTGGTAAAGCCAATGAAAGTTTTAGGACATCGGTGTTGGCAGCAGCAGCGTCAGCGTAGGTTCTCTTAGCGACTAGCTGGGATTGACGGGCAAGGTTCTTGAAAGCGGTGGATCTGAACATTGTAGCTGTGGACTGAAATTTGATACTGGACAACTGGTGCAAATGTTGATTCTTTTCATTCTCAAGGGGTTGTTGAAGAAAAACACTTTTTCATTGGGTGTCGGCACGGGAAAAACAACGGGCGCGACACTTGTGCAATTCGCGGGTGGCTTAAGTATGAGAGAGCTACATTAGTATAATATTGGTATAACATACTGTTGAAGTTGGAGTAGAGATGTCCACACAGATAGAGAACCTGTCGCTGTCGTTCAACGTGAGTAGTGAAGAGATGAATGGGGGAACCAGTACTGACAAGCACAGGAAATCCTGCTAAACATCGGGCTGGTATTCGATGAGCTATATTCAGACAAGACTGCAAACTTGGTGCTACCCAACAACAACAAGGGCCCAGAAGGACTGAACCAGTCCATAAAGACGTTTGACAAGAACCTGGATGACATACTGATCCAGCTGAACGATATATCTCTGTTCGACACCAAGATCAAACAGCAAAGAATAGAGAGAGAAACAAAAGCTAAAGAGGCATTAACTAAAGATGAGACCAAAGATCAACCACCACAGAATCCATCAACTCAACCACCACAGGAACAACAACAACAACAACAGCAACAAGTACCCGGTGATTCCAACTTTGGACAGGAAAATGGGGAAAATATATTGGATGATTTAAATGTATTCTTATCTACAGTACCAGATTCAAATGATGTTAATGGAGATTTCAATGATAATATCCAGGACTTGCTAATGGATAATGATCCTTATGGAAACAATACAAATGAAAATTATGATATGAATTTTGATTATGGTAATACAGCACAGGGGAATAATAATAATTTTAATCAAAATCAAAATCAAGGTAATAATGGAGATCAACAAAATATGGAATTTGATAATAATATTTTCGATGAAATAGATTCCATGTTGAATATATGATTACGTTTGAGATTCGAAACAAAAAAAAAACCTTAGAATAAAAATAGACATTAAAAACAAATATTTCATTTCAAAGATATAACCATAACTGTAATATTATCAGCAGTTAATTTATCCAATGCAGTTTTCACTAATTTCTTAGCCGCCTGGGTTGGATCATCAATATTTTTAATCAATTCACAAGCTTGTTGATCTGTTATAACATCCCAAAGACCATCACATGCAATTATAATAAAATCATCAGTTTCTTTATTTAATTCAACACTTGTTGTATATGGATTACCAATAACTAAATCTTTAAAAAATTGATCACCTAATGATCTTGTCACTGCAAGCATACCATTAACTCTAGATTTCATAACTAATCCACCATTTTTTTCAATACGATTAATTTCATGATGATCAGATGCCTTATGATCATAAGTCAATCGTATAGCTTTACCATTTCTAAACAAAATGATTCTTGAATCTCCAACATTTGCAGTATAAAGCATTCTTTTATGTTGACTTAAATCAATTTCTGTATTTGGTTTACTATTTTCTGGTAATTCCCATCTTATAACTGCTACAGCGGCTGTACATCCACTTTGTCCTTCAACATTATTTATAATTTGTTCATCAGCTTCTAAAAACCCTTCGTTAAGAACATCTCTAACATCTTCATTTTCATTTTCAATTAATTTTTTTTCCACAATTGAATGTAAATTTTGTCCACACCATTTTGCAGCTTGTTTACCAGCATGTCCATCAAATATTGCAAAATAACCCCAATCTAATCTTTCAACAAAATTTTCAACATATGTATGAACATCTTCCATTGTAGGTCTATACATTTTGTTGATATCTTCTGCAACTCCTACTCTATAGGAGAGCTTATAATCTTTATTCTCTTCATTGTTCGTGCTCATAATGTGTCCGAGCTTTGAATTTAACTTTTTTAAGGGATTTAAAGACACGATGAATGATTTTATAACAATTAATTGGATTAATTTAATGGCAATAGTAATATCTCAAACACTGCCAATCCTCTGATAATTTTAAAGGTTCACAGTTCACAGGCACTTTGTTGCTGTGTTGGGGGAATATTTTGGGAAATGCTTGCACAACAAAGATTTGATTCAAAGCGGGTTCAATTGATGTAGATATCCTATCAAAGTAATTTTTATCTTTAAGAAATCTTTCAAAAGTCTGTTTCTGAGTTTGTATTGTCTCAAATCTTTAAAGTGTACACTTTTAAGCTATTTCGCTATCTGTCAAAAGAGTCAAATCTCTATTCGCGAATTTTTTTTTATAAATAATATTATTCAGGTCTTTTTAAATAAAATTTATCTTTAAAAATAGTATTTACATGGTTTATATTCGTCACAAGATATTTATTTTTAAAACTATAGATACAAACCTTCCAAAGATTCATCAACTTTAGTCTTCATCACACTTTCTTTAGCTTGGACAAAATCTTCATTAGTAACTCTCATTCTTCTTTCTCTTAATGCGATTAACCCAGCTTCAGTAGTTATAGCTTTAACTTCTGCACCTGATAATTCATCTTTGGCACTTATAATATTTTCCACATCTATATCCTCAGATAATGTCATCTTTCTTGTATGAATTTCAAAAATTTTCTTCAAATTTTCATTATCTGGAGGTGGGAAATGAATTTTTCTATCTATACGACCTGGTCTAATTAAAGCAGGATCTAAAGTTTCAATTGCATTTGTTGCCATAATAACTTTAATATCACCTCTATCATCAAACCCATCCAATTGATTTAATAATTCCAACATAGTTCTTTGAATTTCCTTTTCACCAGAAGATTGAGAATCATATCTCTTTGTACCAATAGCATCAATTTCATCAATGAAAACAATTGCAGGTGCATTATCAGCAGCTAGTTTAAATAATGATCTAACTAATTTTGGACCTTCACCTGCATATTTTTGAATCAATTCAGAACCAACCATTCTAATAAAAGTTGCAGATGTAGAATTAGCAACAGCTTTTGCTAATAATGTTTTACCAGTACCTGGTGACCCATATAATATAACACCTTTTGGTGGATGAATACCCATCTCACTATATAATTCTGGATGTGTCAATGGTAATTCCACAGCTTCTTTAACTTCTTTAATTTGTGATTCTAACCCACCAATATCTGCATATGTTTCATTTGGTGCCACAGCAACTTTCATTGTATTAACTAATGGATCAGCATCATCTTCCAAGACACCCACAATAGAAACTGTCTTGTTATGTAATAGCACTGAACAACCTGGTTCTAATAATTCTTTATCAACAAATGATAAAATTGAAACATAATATTCAGGTCCAGAACTTGAACTAACAATAGCATGATCATCATCAATAATTTCCTCCAAAGTACCAATGGTCATTGGAGATCCTCTAACTTCTTCCACTCTATCTTTTTCTTCGTTTTGTTTCTTTTCAAATGGTTTCAAATTTTCAATACTAGAAACATACTCTTGTTCAATCAATAAATGATCATGTATACGTTGTGTTTTCAACAATTTTAACTTGGAACGATTTCTTGGGAAAACATCTGGTAATTTCTCAGCTGTAGATGGGCCTCCTTTCCGCTTCTTTCTTCCAATCTTTGTCTTAACTGGTGCTTCATATTTTGGTTTTTTAGATTTATCCTTCTTCTGTCTATTGCCACCAGGCAATCCCGAAGCTCCTTGACCCTGTTTCAGTTGTTAGTGGATCTATTCACTATAAACACGACTTCAATTTAAGCAAATTCACTCACCATTTCGATTAATTATAAACTAGATCAATTGGAATTTCACAATTCTTTAATTTAAAGGTTTAATTCTTGTTTGTTGGCCACCAAAGATTTCGTTTTCAAATCTATCCAAAAAGTCAAAAACTTGACACGGGGACACACAAATATAAACATTTCGCCGGGGCACTACAAAAAGTTGATATAAAGGTGATTTATTCAATGACTATGCTAAAGTTGTTCATAGCTGGGCCATCGTGCAGTTTTCTCTTTTGGAATGTATGCGACTGTTTCACCCCAGTCCACTCGAGAACCATGTATACCAGCTTTTTTGCCTCGTTATATTTGATCAATTTATACCCAAGTGAATTACAAATTTGCTCGAAATGAGGTTTATCACAGTATCTTGAGTTGTTGATGCAACTTAGTGGTAGCACAATGAATACAATAGCTGTCTCTTCGTCTTTCTTCAAAAAACTTTCAAACTTTTGCATCATTTTACCACGATCTTGAGGTGTAGGAACGAAATTTAACACTAGGGAACAAGATATAATATTGTATTTTTCATCACTATTTTTGGGTAATGGCCTTTCCATGAAATCTTGCTTAGTGATACCTGGCTCATTAGAGTTTAAATCGATTCTTGTGGTGGGTATATGCTTCGATATAACATTCGTTGTAGACAATGAACCAATCTCCAATGCTGTAATTTTTCGATTCTTTAATTCAGGCATAACATCGAAGAGCCATTTAGAAGAATCACTACCTCTTTTAGACTCTTGTCCATATATAGAGGCAACTTGATACATTGATAATCCACCTTTCTCCACAATTTCATAGTTGATTTTAGATAAAGTAGCTAAAAGTTTTGAAATTGATGTTTCCCCACTGACACTTAGTAGTTCATCTTCGGTCGGTATCACCTTATATTCTTTCATTTTGTTACCCAACTCCTTTGACAAGTTTTCATCACTAATGGGCACTTGTTTGATATCTGATAGCTTCTTGTATATGATGTCCTTTTTGTTCAAAAGTAGATGATACCTGCGTATAATTTTCCTTGTGTTTGTCGGTTTGATTGAGGGTTTCGTGAACGCTTTCCCCGTTATTGACCTGTTTTTCTTTAAGAATCCAGTAGACTTAGCCATCGTTATCGTATTATATCAATAAAATACTTGAATTCTGCAGTTTTTATGCCTTTTTGAATTTTAGTGATGGGTTTTTGAAAATTATTATAATGCTTACTAAGCGATGAGCTTGATAAAAAAAATTTCAGTATGTATGTCTTTAGATCAACTTACAAGTCAGGCTATAAACCGATCTTTAAAGCTTTACCATGGTGTCAAATCAATTAAAGAAGCAAATCCTCGCTAAAAGAAAAGGTCTTTCCAAGAATAGTAAAGTCACTAAACCGTCATCCAAGAAGAAAACTACCAAACCAAAATCTAAAATACCGAAAGGTGAAGACAATGAAGTGTTTGAAGCTGACACTTTAAAGTGGAAAAACGTTGAGATTCCAGATACACTTGATGATTTTGGTGGTCTTTATGGTCTGGAAGAAATTGATGGTGTTGGTGTCAAGATTGTCGATGGTAAAGTTCAATTTATCGCTAAAGATGACAATGTCAAGACTTCTGATGATTTGGAAGCTGAGGATCAAGATATTCCAATGATTGATGCTCCACAACAGCAAGTTGAGGAGAATTCAGATGCAGAAGAGGAATCAGCAGAGGAATCAGCAGAAGAAGAAGAACCCAAACCAAAGAGCAAGAAATCTGATAAGGTTGCTGACAAGAAAACTGATAAACCAAAGAAGGAAAAAGTCAAAGAACAAGATGAGGCTAAACTAGAAGGATTAGGCAAAATTTCAAACACGCTGAACTTTGAAGATATTGAATTACCAGACACCGAGGCTGACTTACCAGCATGGTCAAATTTGGATCTATCAAATTATACACTACAAGGTTTATCCCATTTAAATTTTGAAAAACCAACACCAATTCAAAAAAAGTGTATCCCAATATGTGCTGAAGGTAATGATATTATCGGTAAGGCATCAACAGGTTCCGGTAAAACATTAGCATATGGTATTCCAATCCTAGAAAGATTAGTTGCTCAAAAAGATCCAAAGACACCAGCTGGTGTTATCTTTACACCAACAAGAGAATTAGCTCACCAAGTTGTTGATCATTTAAATAAAATGTCTAAATTCTTCCCATTCCATCAAAGTTCAATTTTAAGTTTAACAGGTGGGTTGTCTATTCAAAAACAAGAAAGAATATTAAAATATGAAAATTCTGGTCAAATTATTGTGGCAACACCTGGTAGATTTTTAGAATTAATTGAAAGAAATGGTGAATTTGCTAAAAAAGTTTCCAATTTGGAAATTTTGGTTTTAGATGAAGCAGATCGTTTATTACAAGATGGTCATTTTGATGAATTTGAACAAATTTTGAAAATTCTTACAACAAATAGAACTAAACAAGGGAAATGGCAAACTTTAGTGTTTTCAGCTACTTTTGCAGTGGAATTATTTTCCAAATTATCTCATAAGGGATATAAGCAAAAAGAAGGTGATAACGTTGATGAAAGACAACAAATTATCAACTTGTTGAATGAAAAGATTAAATTCAAAGGGAAACCTGAATTTGTTGATTTAAATCCAAATCAAAAATTAGCTGGTGATATAACTGAAACAATGGTGGAATGTCTACCAGCAGAACGTGATTTATACCTATATTATTTCCTATTGATGTATCCAGGTACTACATTAGTGTTCACCAATGCAATTGATTCTGTGAAGAGACTTGTACCATATTTAAACAATTTGAAAATTCCAACATTTGCAATCCATTCATCAATGTTACAAAAACAACGTTTAAGCAGTATTGAAAAATTTAAAGATTCAGTCACAAAGAATTCAGATCCTAATAAACCAACAGTTTTGATTGCATCAGATGTTGCAGCTAGAGGGTTAGATATTCCAGGTATTCAACACGTTATTCATTATCATTTACCAAGAAGTGCCGATGTTTATATTCATCGTTCAGGTAGAACTGCAAGAAGTGGTATGGAAGGTATTTCAGTTATGATTTGTTCACCACAAGAAGCTAGTGGTCCATTAAGAAATTTAAGAAAGGCATTGGCGGATGATAAGACTAAATTTAGAGGTAGATCCACTAGAAAATGGACCAAGGATGTCGAAAGGCTACCTATTGAAAGTGATATTGTTAGCCAATTGAGACAAAGATCGACTTTAGCATCACAATTGGCTGATAGTGAGGTTTCCACCAAGTCATTAACAAAAGACGATAGTTGGTTGAAACAAGCCGCTTTAGACTTGGAAGCTGATGTTAGTGACATGGAAGAGGATGAATTCTTGAAAAAGAATAGAACTAAAAAAGAAGGTAAAAAATTATCACAAAATGAGACACAGAAGAAGAAATATGAATTGGGGAAATTGTTGAATCAAAATATAAGGAAAGATTTAAGAAGAAGTTATTTAACTGGTGGGTTGAATAACTTGGCTGATTCAATGGCTAAAGGTATTGGACATGGTAATATTATTGGTCACGATAAAGTTGATGCTTTACAACAATTAAAATCCACAAAGAAGAATAAAAATAAAAATAAAAACTAAAATTTCTACATAGTTTATAAAACCAGCATACTCATTTTGTTATTTAATATGTAGGTTTAATCTATTATACACTTGTATGGGGGGTCATTATTCAAATGAAATCTTCTTCATCGTCAAAGTATTCATCATCGGAGGATTCATCAACCAATTGCTCAAAGTTCAAAGCGTAACGTAACAAAGCACCAATACCACCGAAACCTCTAACGAATTGAGCACCTTCACTTGATCTATCAGTAATGAATTCTAAAGTAGCACCGAAATTCTTATAGTTTTCAGCTAACCATTCTAATAATGGTAATTCAGAGACTAGTTCCATTTCTGTACCGGTGTTCTTGTCAATGTTATAAGTTTGATCTTCTTGTTCTGGGGAAGCGTGAGCAATAACTTCATTACCCTCGGTGTCTTTATAAGTGTAACGAACAACATCCAAATTTTCATAAACGATAATAGTTTCACATGAACCAGCTTCTAATGCTTTCAATGTATCTTCAACACCGTAACAGAATTTACCAGTATCTTGAGAAATTTCATCGAAATAATGTGTAATCAATTTCTTTTCTTGAATAAATTTAACATTTGCTAAGGCTTCAGCAGATAATTCAATAGCTTGGTTGAAACCATTTTCACCACCATAAGAAATATCCACAATTTTAACAATTTTTTGTTGTAATCTACCATCGAATAAATCAGATTTAGATAATTCAGTTTTGAAATCAGCAGAACCAGCCAAGACTAACCCATTAACGTTAACTTTATCATTTGTAATGAAACATTGTACAGCAACTTCAGCAACTTTACGAACATAATTATGTCTTTTTTCATCTCTTAATCTTGCGAAACGCAAAGCGGATTGACCACCTCTACCATGCTTTTTAGGTAAATCCACAGTGAATTTTGTAATAACAGTTCTTGTGTTACCAGATAGCAGACCAAATAATGACCCATTACCATCCATAACGATGAACCCATAGTTATCATCACTTTCCAACAATTCTGACAATGCTTCTGTATGGAATTTGTTATCACATAAATATAATTTTGTGTTGATTGGTTTGAAAGGTTCGAAATCAATATTTAATTTTTTTTCTTTACCTTCTTCAGTTATCACATCACCACAGTATAAAACCAACCCATTTGGTGGAACTTTGTTGTATAATTTTAATTTTTGTTGGGTGGATGTGATGGCAGAAAGCACAGAAAGTCTGTTAACTCTTGATTTAATATTTGAAGCAGTACCGTATTCATCTGTTAGCAATTTTTGGTAGAATGAGATTTGTGATTTTGGTGGGATGATCAATGAAATCATAGAGGTACCATTACCTTTTGCTAGTTCCAATGACTTGATCAATTTCTTGACCTTCCATATTTCAATGTTCTTTTGGGCATCTTCAGCTTGTTGATCCATCTTGTTGGTCTTGTAATTCTGCTTCTAGAGCTTTTGCTATGCTTCCAATGTTGAAATGCACCTTTAATTTTTCAATCGCTAACAGACTGAGAAAAAAATTTTGATAGATGAGGATTTGGTGCTGGAAATTACGCCGAGAATGGTAGTAAGTGGAGAATTCCTGTGTATATCTGAGCACCAGAGACACGCTGAGAGAATTATTCGCGAATTCGCGGGCTGATCAGCCTGAATTTTGTATGGGATGGAAGTTGTGTGGAGGTTTCACAGGGTGGAAATGGTGATATAGAGGTGAATTTTGAGTGGGAAGAATCTAATGACTATACTATACTATGTGTATATAATATCACCCGTTTCAGACTGCCTTTTCCACCAAAATAAACCATTTCTGCCACATTGTCACGTGTCACTATCCACGGTAACTGGCCAGACAAACGATAAATTTATACCCTTTCCAGGCTTTTTGAGAAATAACAACACGTCTACAGCTCGAACTATCTCGAGATATATCGCTAGGAAGGGCTTTGAAAGTACATTGCAGAATGGGACTGAAGGCTAGAAACCTGTTCCACAGACAGAAGAAAGTGGTGGATGAACACCAAGAATCAGATTCGGATTCGGTTAGTGAGGACGAATCACCAAGTATTCAAAAAGAAAAATCAAGAAGACCTAAAGAGAACAGTTTTACTCAACAGAAGCTTAAAGCTATACATCCGATCATCACACCAAAATATGTTATCCCATTATTCCTATTTCTAGCTGTGATATTTATACCTTTAGGTGCCGGTATGCTTTATGGTGCATACAAAGTTGAAGAACTGATTATTGAGTATACAGATTGTGATAATGCATCTAGCTCATATTCAGATATTCCAATAAATGGATATGAAGCACATTTCAAAAACAACTTCACCACAATACCACAATGGAAATATCAAAAAAACACCTCGGAAGGTGCTGTTGATGACCAGGGTATTTGTCATTTGAAATTTGAAACTCCAAATGATATCGGCCCAGCTGTGTTCTTATTATACAAATTGGAAAACTTCTATGCAAACCATCGTCGTTATGCCAAGTCATACAGTGAAGAACAGTTGAACGGTGAAGATGCTTCTGTAAAGCTTATCAAGGATACTGTGGGTCAAAATTGTGAACCGTTAAGTTTGAACTCAGAGGGGAAAAGAATTTATCCATGTGGATTGATCGCTAACTCTTTTTTCAACGATACTTTCAAAGGTTTATCAGCTGCTGATTCTTCTTCAAGTGATTTTGAAATGACAAATAAGGGAATCGCATGGGCCACCAACAAGAATAGATTTAGAAAAACAAAATATGATGCTGAAAACGTTGTACCACCTCCAAACTGGGTCAATATGTATCCAAATGGCTACACAAACGATACAATTCCAGATATCTCCAAATGGCCAGAGTTCCAAAACTGGATGCAAACTGCTGGATTACCAAAATTCAGTAAATTGGCCTTGAGAAACGATGATGATGTATTGAAAGCGGGTACATATGAGATTGAAATCGGCACAAATTGGCCAGTGAAGGAGTTTAATGGTAAGAAATCCATCTATTTAACTACAAGATCAGTCACTGGTGGACGTAATCCATTCTTGGGTATCGCATGGATTGTTGCTGGTGGGATCTGTTTGATTCTAAGTGTCGTTTTCTTGATCATCAACCTTGTTGTTCCACGTAAAGTGGGTGATGTCTCACTATTAAGCTGGAACCAACAACCCTTGCAAAAACAGGAATAACTGAAACTTACATTTGTATATTAATTCAAGACTTTGTTAACAAAATTTGTTTTGTAGGTGTGTCGATTTGACCGAATCTGTACATACTTTTATATCTCCGAGGGTTTGTTTTGATTTTAATTTTGTAAACATCAACATGAAACGGTGAAGACTCGTCAAAAAGAGGAGCATAAACAAGGGCAAGACTAGACATCAAGGGATAAAAGGAGAACAGGTCTACTATAAGGATACTGATTAAAATTTACCCAGCTCACTGCGTTTCCGAAAGTGCATTTTGAGAGATCACGCCAGGCTCTTAATTAGCGGAATTCCCAAGCTTCTAAACGATGGCAGCAAACGTGAGGAAGAATGATTTTCTTCACAAGTTTAAAGAAGATGATAGTGAGATTGAGGAGCTTTCAAGAATAGAAGAGAATGAACTGCTGCTGTCTCCCAAATTCAAGAGATTACAGTCTTCGTCACCACCAAGATCCGGATCATCATCGCCACAGAAGGCCAATTCATCAAAGGTCCATGAAACTTCACTGGAAAATAGACCAGTTCTGTATTATGAAGCACCAAAGGAAATACCCAAGACTCCTACGAAAATGAAGAACCAAATGATATCTCGTCAAAACTCCAAGAGAACGCCTGCACCTAAATACACATTCAATGCACCAACCAATTTACAAAACACAACCTTTACAAATCCCAAAATATCATTGACACCTGCTCAAAGGCTGGAGAAAAAACCTGGGATCTATACATCAAAAGACGTTCTTGCCATATATGATTTCAAAGAGACAATTGGTCGTGGTGCGTTTGCCAATGTCTATAGAGCCATAAATAAACTGACCGGTGAAGTTATCGCTGTTAAAGAGATTTTCATAGAAGAGGATGATGATATTTTGGAACTCATGTCTGAAATTGACCTTTTGAAAGTGTTGAAACATCGAAACATTGTGAAATATCATGGCTTCATAAAGAGTGACAAGAAACTTTTCATTTTCCTTGAATATTGCTCTGGAGGCTCTTTAAGAACTTTATACAAAAAAGAGGGCCCATTATGTGAGAAGACAGTTTCGAAATTCATAAGACAAGTATTGAAAGGATTGATGTACCTTCATTCTCAAGGTGTGGTTCATAGAGATGTCAAAGCTGCCAATATATTGTTGACACAAGATGGTGACATCAAACTTACAGATTTTGGGGTATCCACTAAAGTATCTACAAAAACCATAAAGACATTTTCAATAGCAGGGACACCCAATTGGATGGCTCCAGAGATCATATCAATGGATGGTACATCTACTGCATCAGATATTTGGTCTCTTGGTGCTACAGTGGTTGAGCTACTTACCGGGGAGCCCTTATACTCACATTTGAACGAAATGGCTGCACTTCATTCTATCGTGACAGATCAACATCCTCCAATACCTTCATTCATATCTGAAGATTGTGAAAGTTTCATTCTTGCATGCTTTGAAAAATTACCAGCCAAGAGAATAACTGCGGAAGAGCTGTCAAAACATCCTTGGATTCTCAAATTCAAAAAAAATAAATCTGGGGAACTGAAGTCATGTTCAGGAAGTTTAGGTACATCAATTAGCAAGAAGTCTTCAAATAGTGCATTAAGTGAATTCGGCTCTATTGGTAAATTTAACAGCATGAATTTTCTGCCATTTAGCCCAAACACTTTCAAACATACAGAACAGGATATCAATACACTGATTGAAGGAAAATTGACCAAACAATTTGACAATTTAGATATTAACGAGAACCAACTGATTACATCTAGTCCACGAGCACCTATATTATTTAGACCAATGAAGAGATCTGAAACGATGAGTGACGTTAAAAAACTCAAAGATCAATTTGCAAAAGATCCAGAAAATTTGACACTTATAAAGAACATGAAAGAGCAAATTTTCAAGGGCTCTTTCAAAATTGATAAATTAGTCACCAGTGAATTCATGTACCGCTTGGTTATTTCGCTCTCGCAGTTAAATCAAAATAATATAATCGTGGAATATTTACAGCTTATAACATTGATTCTCACCAAAGTCCCAGACGCTACCAACCAAGTTGTCGAAAGTGGGATCATAGGGAACCTTCAAGGCTATCTAGTCACTGAAAATGATACGACTTTGAAACTTGAAGCAGTCAATTGCTTAAATGTTATATTTCAACATGAAAACTACATTGGTGTGTTTACGCGTTGTGGTGGTCTTTTGAAATGTCTTGATCTTTTCCAAGAAGATTATAAGACCGCACCTCAACTTGCAGCTTTTGCACTTTCAGCCTTGAGTAAAGCCTTTGATGATTTAAAGATATCAGACAACTTGGTACAATTCATTATTTTTCAAATACCAAATACAATAGATTGGATTGGTATTTCACTGATGGCTTTTGTTCAATATAATAATGAGGTTGCCGTTAATGATGCAGTTAATATTATTTCCAAGTTGGATACTTCCAAGACTTCATTTTTCAAGCCAATTTTCATGAACTCTATATTCAAAATTTATCATAACCTTTCATTTTCGAATCAACTTGCCATCTTGAAGTTTTTCGAAAAGCTAAATATCAATGAACTTTCTAAGAATTCAAACTTGTTAAAATTTTTAATTCATTCAATTAAAGCAGTGTTGGATGGCACAGAGGTAAAATCTGAGATTTTGGACGCTACATGTTCCGTTATTTTCAACTGCTGTCACCTGAACCCTGAAAAGCAATCAGATCTCATTAAACTGCAAGCATTTCCGATTCTTCGAAAGTTGTCTGATACTCATTATTCTTGTTCAAAACATATCATACCTTTAGTTTGTGAGCTCTGCTCAAACCAGTTCAACATACCATTCATTTTGAAAGAAGAGAAGTCAATATTGAATTTGCTTTCACAGTTATTGATTGAACCTACTTGGAAGGCTAATGCATTGGATGCAATTTGCAATATGCATGAGAAATTTGATATACAGGATACAATTGTCAAATATTTTTTGAAAGATGAATGTCAACTTTTACTGAAGAGTTACCTCGTTGATTCTAGTATAAATTTTGAGCTATACTTGGAGAGATTGATCAAGTTTTTGAGCTGTCACACAAACTCTTCGACAATAAATCAAATCAGATTAAGCTTTTTCAATAGCTCAAATGTGATTGAAAAGACTTTTAAAATGATTGATGAATTCAAATCTGACCTGGTTGTTAGATTAAATTTATTTAAACTATTGAAAATCTTAAGTTATAAAAACCAAGGCTATGAGAAATTTGAAATTATCAAAACCCATTTGAATCAAATTATACCAACAGGAACAGTGTTGATTGACCAAATAGCAAATGAAATTCTTTCAGAGGAATTTACTAAACCAAATTATGCCATGAATCTCTTACGAAAATCGTCACTGAACTCCAGAACACCTTTACAGAAATCCACAAAATAATTCGCATGAAACCAATTACGACTTGCATTACTATAAATTTACATTTGATGATTAATATTTACCAACTTGAGTTGTAGTAGTATAATAAATTGTCTATCCAAATCTGCCAAAATTCTATGGTTGCGATGATGTTCGTGCGATAACCGAAAAATTTTTTTATTATAGAAATTTTTGTATGTATAGATTTAAATGCATAGTATTCATTTAGTTTTAATAGATTTATTGAACTTACAATAATGGGTGTTTCAGCTAAGAATAATAAGCGTTCAGCTCCTGCTGCCAACGCTGCTAGCAAGAAATCCAAATATAACAATAAGAAAGCTGCTAAAGTTGAAAGTGAACCTGAATCAGAATCAGAATCAGAATCAGAATCAGAACCATCATCAGAATCAGAAGCTAGTGGGAGTGATGATGAATTGGATAATTCAAGTGAAGATGAATTAGATAAGGAATCTGAAGATGAATTAGATCAAGATGAAATCAAATTAGGATCAGGAAGTGAAGATGAATTAGAAGGTGATGAAGAAGATGAAGAAATTAAAAAAGATGAAAATAAACAAACTTCAAAAGAACAACATGCTGAACAACGTAAGACACTTGCTGAAAGAAAATTACAGAGAAAATCAGGTGCTCAAGTACAACATATTAAATCACTTTGGGAACGTTTAAGAGTTAAAAATCCACCATTACCAAAAGAAATTCGTGATAAATTATGTGATGAAATTTGGAATTTATCAAAAGATGTTGTTAGAGATTTAGTCTTGAAACATGATGCTTCAAGAGTTGTTCAAACTTTAGTTAAATATTCATCAAAGGAAAGAAGAGAAGCTGTTTGTTTATCGTTAAAATCACATTATTATGAATTAGCAACTAGTTCATATGGTAAATATTTACTTGTTAAATTATTACATTATGGTTCTAAGGAATCAAGATCATTAATTTTGGATGAATTACATGGTAAATTAAGAAAATTGATGAGACATAGAGAAGGTGCTTATGTTGTTGAAGATTTATATACATTATATGCATCAGGAGAACAGAAAAAGCAAATGATTAGAGAATTTTGGGGTGCAGAATATGCAGTTTTCAAAGATAGTGGTAAAGGTAAAACAGTTAAGGAAATTTCAGATGAAAATCTTGAAAAACGTACATTAATTGCTAAAAATTTATCAGGTACAATTACTGCATCAGTGGAAAAAGGATCAACTGGATTTCAAATTTTACATGCAGCAATGAAAGAATATATTCAAATTATTAATGATGATGAAGTACGTGAATTTATTGAATTATTACATGAACAATTTGCAGAATTAATTCATACACCTGAAGGTTCTGAAGTTGCATGTTTTTTAATTGCAAAAGCTAATGCAAAAGAAAGAAAACAAATTATTAGATCATTAAAAGATCATGCATTAAAATTGATTCAAAATGAATATGGTAATTTGGTTGTTATAACTTTATTTTTAACTGTTGATGATACTGTCTTGGTTTCCAAAGCGCTTTTCAGTGAATTTACAGAGGAATTACACAATTTAATTATTGATAAATATTCAAGAAGACCATTTTTATATTTATTAAATGGATTAGATGGTAGATTTTTCTCACCAACTGTACAAAAGGAATTAAATCGTTATATTGAATTATCCAAGGAAACATCTAAAAAGCCAAATGATCAAAGAAGAAGTGAATTATTAGAAAAAATTTCACCACAATTTTATCAAACTATAATAAATCATTCATCTGAAATTTTAGAGGAAAATATTGGTTCACAATTTATTGGTGAAGTGTTTTTAAGTGATGCCCCAGCTAGTGATGAATTGAAACAAGAGGCCATTACAAGTATTATTGAAGCTTTCAAAGGTGATATTACTGATGATGAACATCCAGTTAATAAGGCCTTTTCTGTTAGATTATTAAAATCATTAATTCAAGGTGGTAGATGGGATCCAAAGAGCAAGAGTATTAAGAAATTATCCATTTCTGGGTTAGGTTCATCATTTGCAGAAAGATTTTATAATGATGTTATTGGAGATGATTTAGAAAAATGGATTAATAATAAGGATACATCATTTATAATTGTGGCAATTTATGAATCTATTGAAAATAAAAAATCATCATTTTTTAAAGATTTGAACAAGTTGAAAAAAATTGTTCAGAATGCATACATCGATAACAAAGGTGCTCATTTGTTATCCAAAGTTGCCCAGTTTTAGTTGATAGAGTTATGATTGTGTATAATAAATTAAGCATAAGTTCGCGATTTTTCTTTATTTTTGTTTACATTTCAAAATATAGACATATAACTATTAACTCACTTTTTAAGCAAATTCAAAGGGCCAAACTTTGGGTTCAAAGATATGCTTGTGAACATCAAAGGCTGGAACGGAGTGGCCACGTGGTCGTGGGACGTGCCCAGCGAGGAGGTTTGCGGGATCTGCCGAGTCTCGTTTGATGCAACCTGTTCAGCATGTAAATTTCCAGGTGATGAGTGTCCATTAGGTGAGTTTTGATGGTATAATACTATAGGTTTATACTAACAATGCTAGTCATTGGAGAGTGCACGCACAGATTCCACATGCACTGTATTGTGAAGTGGCTTGAGACGGAGACGGCGAAGAATCTATGTCCAATGTGTCGTCGAGCTTTCAAGACACAAAACCCAGCTAGTGCTAGAAGTTTTGGTACAACTATAAGCAGTGATACGACTGGTTGAATTTTGCAAGAGTATAGATGTCCGCTACAGATGAGATCATTAATCATTATATTGAGGTACATCATCACATGGAAAATTCGGTATAAGGAGATGATAAATGAGTATTTATAATCTTTGCATCTTTAAAATCCATTATATCAGCTATTGGAGTCCCCAAATTTTTTAATAATTTAACGCTATAGAAAACTTTATTTTCACGTCTTGCCACTATAGTATTATAAACATTTTCATCATTTGTATTGATGAATTTACCTAATGTTAATTTGTAGCATTCAATATATTCATCCCATAGTGAACTTTCTTTGAAAATCTTCAGATCTAATATTGAACAAATTGCACAAAAATAAAACATAATTCTCATTGCAATTGGATTTTCTAATTTCAATAACCTTATAAAATCTTCATCTAATGATAATTCCACTAATGGAGTTGATAATGGAATTGGATAATCATATTGTAATGCTCTATAACAATCTGTTTCCATTCTTCCAATTATATTTAAAAATGTAATTTGTGAAAGATCTAAAGAATCAGTATTTGTATTGACATAATCTCTTAAATTATTTATGAATGGGAATTCATTTGGTTGAGAAACATCAATATATTCATCTCTAAGGCAAAACATTTGTGAATAAAATGTATGTTTTAAATATTTCATATATTTTTTACTAAAATCACCAAATTTTTTAACAAATTTTAACAAGTTGAAAACTGAACAATTTGATATCTTAGTTGAAGGTATTGTCACGGGGAAACTTGAAAGACAAGATGATAGAACAGTTCTCCCCACTGTTATTTGACCAATTAATTCAATTGCATTTGCATTTTCCACGTTATCATATTGTTCTAATATATTATTATAATTATCCACTAAGGCACAAGTTTCAGTGAAGAATTTTGTAGTTTCATTAAATAAATTGATTTGAGATCTTGGAATCATTAATGTTCTATCAATTGTGGTAAAATTATCATCTAATATAACGTTATAAAGTTGAGAATATTGGAAATATGATAACATTTTAGAACTTGTTATAGCGTATAATGATTTTTTCAATAATTCTGAAGTGGACCATTTGGATCTCATTTGGATCATCCAAAATTCATATGAATTTTGTTGTAATTTATAAGTTTGAAATTCTGGACCAAAACTGTTATAAACGTCCAATAACATTAGTTCAAAACTTGTAATGTTTAATTGACATATAGGTGAATTGATTCTCTTTGTCAAATTACTCTTTATTGATGTCTCCAGGGGTTTTATAACATGGTGTTCTGGTTTGATAATCCCCCTTGACGCGTCTTTTGATTCTTTTGGAGGTGGATATACACATTTTCTATTTGTATGTTGACAATATTCACAACTTGGTTTCTCTTCACCACATTTTATCTTCATTTTTTTACAACTTAGACAACCATTTCTTGATCTTTTAATCTTTGGTTTGGTCTTTGGAGGAATTTTTTTACCTTCTAGTGGTTTTTCAAACTTGAAATCTAATGGCTTATCATCCACCAACGGTACACTTTCTATATCTTTTAAAATCCCTTCTAACAATGACGTTATAGGATCGTTATAGTCAGCTTCGCCAAATGGCACCACAGAGGAAGATGAAGTAGTCATCATTGTTATCCGATTATTAAATTCTCGCTAAAGACATTATATGTCAAGATAAGCTTCTTTATATATTGATCATGTTTACAATTATAGAAATCTCAGAGACCTCAAGCTTATAAAGTATCGTAAATTGTTGATCGTAGTGCATTTTGCAAGTTGCAAAGGATCGCCGGCTGAAAAGAAGCTTAAACCCGTGTCCACCTAGATCTCCGCCTAGAACGCCACCTGGGTCCGCCTGGGTCCAGGCAGGGGCCAGGCAGGGCCCCCGCTAGAGCTTAAACCCGCTGGGCAAACATGTGTATTATGCAATGTTACTGTAAGTTCAGAGACAAACAAGTTTTATAGCGGCAATCTTGTCCAGGGACCTCTGTGATTTGGTCCTCCTGTTGATTAAAATTTACGAGATGCATAATTAACATGTGGGAATGGCCTAACTTGTCAAATTGGGCCAATGGGGGGAAGCTGTGGGAAATAAGGACTGTTTCATTGCAGATCTTTTATTCTCCACTTGAAAATGATAACCAATGGATTCAGATCTTATTTACCTATCTTTATTAATAGAAGTTGTGTTTATTCTACATCTCACATGTAATTTCATATCTAGTAATGATCATTTCAGCCATACATCATATACACATTTCCGATGTTCTAGAAGCTTAAACTCAAACCATATACCATATTAACTCTTTACCGGTAACCCAATTGTACTTATCGAATTGAGATCAAAGGGCAAAGATCCATCTCGTCTACCTATAACAAATTCATAAACATTAGCATCAAATTCATCTTCAAATCCACATTGTCTCTTATAGATCTCGATGAATTCATCCCAAATTCCAAATCCTGGTATCAATCTAAACCCCAAAGATGAACAAATTGCACAACAATAATATGTAATCTTCAAAGCTATATGATTTTCATTGATCAACGCTGTTAAAAAATCTTTATCTTTAACCATCCTAATTATAGATTTGAAAATTGGTATGGGGAATCCTAACGTTATAGCTCTTATTGCACAAATTTCAAATGTGCAAATTGCATTTAAAAACGTAAACTGTAGATAATCAAATAAATGTGTTGAATAGTGATTGGTTACATAGTTTTTCAAATGAGCTATCATAGGGATATCTATAGCTTTGGAAATTGCAACTTCTTCACAGGTGAACAATTCAACATATTTAGTCGATGACAATGCTGGTATACATCGTGATAACATTGGACTTGATTTATTTGAAAATTTAAGCATCTTGATCAATCCACAATCTTTAAATTCAACATCTGGATTTATAGTTGTAGGTAAAAGTCCCATACTTCCAATGACAATTGTCTTTGCCACTAATAATTGACCAGTCATTTCAGCATTAACTTCATTGGTAAGTTCGAAAAGTCCCAGTATGTTTTCAATCAATTCACATGTATGTTTTTGATATCTCATTGAATTTTTCAACAATTCTAAACTTCCAGTGGATCTTGCACCTTTTAAAAACTCTGATGAATAAACTTCAAGAAGTCGAACACTACTTAATGAATATATAGCTTGTTTAACCAATGTTGAACAACACCAAAGATTTGGTACTTCAATTGACCAAAATTTATATGCATTCATATCAACATTATATGAAAAAAAAGATGCACCAAATTCAATGAAAAATTTTAATAGTTTCAATTCAAATTCTGTTATACCCAAGTTAATCGTAAGTGAATTTAGTTTCTTGATTGTCTCACTGGTGAAGTTGTAATATGAATAGATATTAGGAACAGGTGGTAAATCATTGAGACTTGTACTGCTAGAATTTGATGTAACACTATTGTTTTGATTTTCCATTGTACTGGAAGTCTCCAACTGCTCTTCAGATTGCACTTTATTAACTGTAATTCTCATCTTTCTTTTAGGCTTTGAAGGTTTAACTTCTGGATAAATACATCTTGTATTCCTATGTAAACAATATTCACATCTTGGTTTAACTTCATCACATTTTATTTTCAATTTTTTACAATTATAACAACCTAATTTTGATCTTGTTGGTTTTGGTGCATTGGGGTTTTTAAATTTGGTAACACAATTAGATTGTTGTTCTTTAAAGATCATATTAGGACGTTGTGACTATATCTCTAAACTTATCACTTGATCTCACAAATATCTACCTATAACTTCTTTATAGAATTGTGTCTATCCAAAACAGACCATATCACTATTCAAATACAAGATTAAAGGATTTATCCTTCAATTAAAACACCATTTATTATTAATATCAACACTATTCTTCAATCTTACATAAGCGCTTGTTTCATTATAATATTACGAGATACTTGACATCACAGGACCCTAAAACCCTGAAAAGCTAAAGACAGATATTTGAGTAAAATGACACTACAATTTTAGGAAATTACCGCTAGTTCTCATATATATATCCTTTCACTTCATTTCTTTCAATCTATCATGTGGTTGCTGCTCATGTTCAAAAGCTGGTGGTATATATGGCTCTTCTTTCAATTGATGATCTCCAAACATTAACTCCTCCAAAGATAATCCAATCATTTTTAACAGTTTAATACTATATGGTAATGTAGAACTCCTTCTTGCAACAACACAATTATAAACATTTAAATCAAATTCATCTTCAAATTTACCATTAAATTTGGCAAAACTATAATTTTTATAATATTCAACAAATTCATCCCATATACCATACCCGGGTATCAATCGGAAACATAGGGAAGAACATAATGCACTTAGATAATATGTAATTTTCAAAGCTGTATGATCCTTATTAGACAATGCAAAGGCAAAATCATCATCTCTTGATACTTTAATCAATGCTTTATAAAAAGGAATTGGATATCCTAAAACCATTGCTCTACTTGCACAAAGTTCCATCATTGATATTGCATCATAATAAGTTAATTGTGATAAATCGAAAAGATTTCCTGAATGATTTTCTGAAACATAATCTCTTAATTTCTTAACAAATTTAAAATCTGTAATTATATCCTCTGTAAGTAATTCATCCAAGATATAAGAATCTGCATATTTAGTATTTGTCAAATATGGGAAATGTTTTAATAAAAAACTATTAGTTTTCCTTGTAAATTTGAAAAATTCCACAATACCACAATCTTGAAATTTTATATTTGAATCAATTTTTTTAGGATTCATTCCAAAACATGCAATCATTATAATTTGTGTTATAACAACTTGACCTGCAAAATCAGGTGAATCATGAATTTTATCATCTTGTGCCAATACAAGATCTAATTCTTCTAATGTTTTTTGTTGATGTATAGTGGAAGATTCTAATAATCTAGCAGCTTGATCATTATATTGATCTTGCATTAATTCATCTCCATAAGCAGCTAATAACCTTACACTACTCATTGCAAAAATTGCCTGTTTAATTAAATTTGATGACATCCAAAGATTTGGTACATCATTTAACCAAAAATTTCTTGCTTTTGAATCAATATTAAATGTGAAAAAAGTTGGTGCAAAATCAATAAAAAATTTTAATAATTTCAATTCAAATTTATTAATTGATAATTGTGAAGTCGTTGAATTTAATTTTTTGATAAAATCATTATCAATTGAGGAAACAGTTTGATTTACAGCTTCTTCCATTTGTTTTTTAGTTCTTCTTTTCCTTTTTATTGGTTCAATATTTGTAGGATAAACACATGGTACATTTCTATGATGACAATATTCACAATTTGGTTTAGATTCATTACATTTTATCTTTAATTTTTTACATCGTAAACAACCAAGTCTTGATCTTGTAATTTTTCTAATTGATGATGTGGCTATGACTTTCTGTTTCATCTGAATATCTGGCAGCGTGGATATATCCACCGGTGGGAAAGACTTATCAGCTAGCAATTCTTCCATTTTGTTTCAGCTCATTTCATATAAAAAGAACATGGTTTGTTGATTTAGTCATCTCTTTACATATATAAATTTATACAACCCACCAAAATTCATTTATTGGCGGGGATTACATAAGCGCACAATAAAATTTAAATCTGAGGGCGTGTTTGTCCGAAGATTTTTTTGTATACATAAATTCTATTTACAAAACACATTTAATGGAACACCAGTTTCTTCTTTTAATTCAAAATTTCCACCTGGTTTGAGCTCAGCTAATGGTAATCC
The DNA here is from genome assembly GCA_030582155.1 of Hansenula lynferdii. Lineage (NCBI taxonomy): Eukaryota > Fungi > Ascomycota > Saccharomycetes > Phaffomycetales > Wickerhamomycetaceae > Hansenula > Hansenula lynferdii. The sequence goes on along the minus strand of JAKTWT010000075.1, from coordinate 79,585 downwards.
AATAACTTGTAGTAAGTTGAGATTATAGGGAATTTCAGATGATCTTCTGGCCACAACACAATCATAAACATTTTCATCAAATTGATCTTCAAATCTTCCATGAAACTTGGAGTAGCTATATATCTTATAAAGCTCCACATATCCATCCCAAATACCATATCCTGGTATAAGTCTGAAACATAGTGCTGAACATAATGCACTAAGGTAAAAAGTAATCTTCATAGCTGTATGATCTCCACTTTCCAATGCCTCAGCAAAATCATCATCTCTTGATACTTTAACCAGTGATTTGAAGAACGAAATAGGATACCCCAAGGACATGGCTCTACTTGCACATAGTTCCATCATTGATATTGCATCATAGTATATGAATTGTGAAATATCAAATAAATCTGATGAATGATTCCTTTTCACATAGTCTCGTAGATAATCAATGAATAAAAATTTTGTTATAACATCTGTTGTTAAAACTTCATCCATTTTAAACAAGACTGAATAATTAGAATTAAGTAATAATGGGATATGTAATTGTAAAAAATTGTTTGTACTTCTTATAAATTTAAAACATTCGATAACTCCACATTTTTGAAATTCTATATTCAAATTCACCTTCCTTGGATGAATACCCATACATCCAATCATTATAATTTTTGAAACAACAATTTGTCCTGCAAAATCAATAGTACCAGATTCTGTAGTGTTTAACACTGTGTCTATTATATCCAAAGTTCTTTTTTGATAAAGAGAATTTGAACTTAATAATTGTTTAGCTTCAGCTGTTGGTTGTCCCTTGATCAATTCCGCAGAGTGTAACTCGAGTAAACTAACACAACTAAATGCAAATATTGATTCTTTAATTAATTTAGATGATTTCCAAAGATTAGGAACCTCTTGAGACCAAAATTTTTTAGCATTTATATCAATGTTATAAGTGAAAAAAGTTGGACCAAAATCAATGAAAAATTTCAAAAGTTTAAGTTCAAATCCATCAATACCCAATTGAGAAGTCATTGAATTTAATCTCTTCATATAATCATCTGCAAATCCAACTCTTAAAACTTGTTTTGCTAATAATAATTTTGATGCTTGAGCCCTTGCCAATTCGATCTGTTTCTTTGTTCTTCTGTTTCTCTTTATAGGCATCAATTTATCAGGATATTCACATGGTGTGTTTTTATGTGAACAATATTCACAACTAGGTTTAACCTCATCACATTTGATCTTTAATTTTTTACAATTGAAACAACCTTTACGTGATCTCTTTGGTTTATCTAATTCTTTTTGAATCATTTGGGCAGCAAAGATAGTCTATCACAACATCATCAAGCCATACATTTATAAGCAAATTGACTGTTTCTAAACGGGTCATTTGATGTTGTTTAATTGAGATTAGAGATATTACATAAGCGCGTTATAAAGATAACGGGTTTAACTAGACGGGGATAATTAAATGTTGTATCAAGTTTACTTCGAAGACAGCATCAATCGTTCATTTACAGGTCTATTATAAACATCATAAACAAGGACTGATACGGAAATTCCATTGAGGTTGATCTATGAGATGTGAATTATTTTATGATATCAGCTTCATTCTTGGGCACAGATTTAGACTTTTCATTTTGCTTTGTTACTCTTTTTGATGATTTATTCTTTGAAACCTCTCTAGGATCAGGATAAACACATTGAGCACCTCTATGATCACAATATTCACAATTTGGTTTACCTTCATTACATTTGATCTTTAATCTTTTGCATCTTAAACAACCAAGTCTTGATCTTTTCAATTTGGGTATGGTAGTGTCCTGGGGGTTTATCAAATCTTTCACGAATACTTTCCCACCATTATAGTTGATATTTGGTGGTAATATGGGTATTCCTAACTTTGTGGAGTCAAATGATGAACCGTCAATAACGATATATGAATTATTTAGACGTGTTTCAGTCATGTGTATTTCAATATTTAACAGGTTCCAAACCCTCACAACCAATCTGAAAAATAGAATATGGTAACAGATATATATACACCCACTTTACCACTATTCATCAACCGTATATCCCATTTGCAACATGTTTAGTTGAAAAAACTTGTCAAAACGTCCATATGCGCTCACGTAAGCGCAAATTTACCACCAATAATGCTTCCAAGTTTTTACTATTCCCCAGCCACAACTAGTTACAAGTATCCGATACCAATATTAGTTGATACTAGCAATATCCTATTATAACTTCATTTAGCCCGACATGCTAAAGTTCAACAGTTTGTTGAAGAACCAAGAGATCTCTCAAAAGTACTCAAATCTCAAAACCGTCATATGCACTATTTTTCGTATAATACGATTCTTCTGCACTTCACCATGAAAAAATACGAGCGGTGATAAAATTGAATTATACCACCAATGAAAATCAAGATATCCATGTAAATATATTGTCCAGCTGTTAATCCCTATGAATAATATTCCCACAGTTGTAACTTGTCTGAGAAGAGCCCAATAGGCGATCTTTAGCACTGTTTTCACCAATCAATGTGTGGATTGACGCTTATATCACGGATAATAGACCTTGATTAGAGGGATTGGATCAATTTCATAGAGACAAGCTCAATTGATAGGTGAGAAACTGGTACTCTTCATTATTTAGTGAATATGAATTCTTATCACCGTTGATGATTTTATGAACCAACAATCATGAACGTTGAGTGCCAAGGCTCAGCCCAGGATTGACATATTGTGTCAATGCATCCAACAAACAGGAAAGGGCTTAGTTTATACATTTATTCATCAACATGACTAAAGCTATTTTATAACACGCTGACTCAGCGCGCGATATAAACTCGCGGTGATATTTCATCAAGTGCATTAAATTAAAGGATTTAATTACAATCTCCGTTGAGGACAAATTTTTATCAGCCCCGTGAGACTAATGCTAGATTGTTGAATTGAAATGTATAAAAGAGACAAGATGGCCTGTGTTTAGGGCTCTCATGGTGATTGACGTTATCATCACATTTCAAATCAATCAACAGTTAACATGTATTCAATCTTCAAACCTTGGCAAATCGTTTCAGCCGTTGAGATTGGCTTCTTTTTCATCTTACTCTCAGCCTCAGTTTATCCATCAATCATCATCATCAAGAGAGGTTCCAAATTCTCATGGTTTTTTGTGAGATACTATTTATTACTCTTGACTAAAATCGTTAGTGGTGCTCTAGCTATTGGATTCATTCATAATACAACATCAAGAAACACAATCATTGCTGCCTCTGTCCTTAATGTCGTTGGTTCTGGTATCCTATTGATGCTATTGATCTTTACAATCAAATATATTGACCTACATGAGAACTTGGAAAAGCAAGAACGATTACTATCAAAGAAAAAGACCAAGAAAAGTATCCTTAGATTCGAAATCACATCTTCAGAGTATTGGGAACAAGTTATGGAACTGTTAGTCTTAGTGTCTATAGCCATTAATTCTGCTGGATCAGGTATGATTAGTTCTAATTTACCAAAGGCAAAAAAGTTAATGGAAGCTGGTTCAATTCTTTATATATGCGTTGTGTTAATCATTACCACTTTATTGTTTCATAAATTTAAAACTCAAAGAGGGACCATATCATCTTTCAAGAAAACCATCATGTTTTTATGTTTATTGATCACACCATTTCTATTAGTGAGAATGATATATACCGTATGTGGTGCATTTGGATTAAAGATCACTAATGGATCAAATTATTTTGAAAATGGTAGTAAATTTACATTCTTATTTGGTGATTGGAAATATTATACATTTTTAGGATTCATGGAGGAATGTATCTGCTCATTAATATTCCTTTCCATTGCAATTGTTATCTATTTAAAAGAAAATGAAACCAAGATTGACGAAAGTTCAAGTGATTTAGATAATGTTTCGGGATCTTCAACAAAATCAAGAGAGGTATAGATTAGCTATATAATAAACTTGTAATATATTCATGATATTTGAAACAATGGTGTAGTCACTCGTATAGCTTTTCAATATATACAAGTTGCAAAGATAAAATTTTGACACTTTACTTGGCTTGATTTGCTTTGTTCTATACATTTAATTTCATACAGATCTACCACATCACGCACCGGAAAAGCATCAATCCAATTGACAAACCAAGAAACAACTCTTTATGGCCTTCACTGCCATATCCACCAATTCAATCATTGGATATACACCACTTGTAAACCTATACTTTATCCAGATGACTAAGCGCCTGAGTGCTCTCACTTTATCGTGCATATAAACTGCGGTTAAATCAACAATAAACCACGTCTCAATGAAAAGTAATAGTAAGAAGGCTTAAATCAATTAGAGGTCATGCTGGGTATTCCGAAGTCTTTTCAAAGCCTTCTATTAAGCTCGAAAGAATGATGTATAAGTAGTCGTTAAAAGTACATGAACTAGATTAGATATGTGATTCTAAAATGAAAACATCAAAACATGTTTTCATTTAATCAATGGAAAATCGTCTCATGTGTCGAAGTTGCTTATTATTCAATTGTTTTCCTAGCCTCTGTTTATCCATGTTTCATCTTCTTCCAATTTCATTCAAAATTTCGTTGGTTCTTTATTAGATACTATTTACTCCTCTTAACCAAGATAATTGGTGGTGCACTTACTATAGCATATACTCAATCCACTGAACAAATAGGTTTAGCAATTGGTTCATCATCATTGAATGTCGTGGGTACAGGTATTATCTTGATCTTATTAATCACCGTGATTAAACATATTGATTCATATCATGATGAGATGAATAAAAGACAACATTCGAAAAGTATAATTAAAAATTTAGCTTCACAAGATTATACAAAGACAACAAGTTGGGAGTATTTATTAGTCAAGCTTGTTATTTTGGCATTGATAATCAATGCTATTGGATCTTCTATTGTTAGTGCTCAACCTAAAGTTGCCAAGGGATTAATGACCACTGGTGCATTAATTTATTTAATCACTCATGTCTTGATGATGGGGGTTTTAGGATATTTAATCAAAAGAGAAAGTTTATTGTTAAGCATGAGAAATTATAAATTCATTGTGTTAATTCTTTGTGCCATATTGTGCCCTTTTTTACTAGTTAGAATGGTTTATGGAGTTTGCAGTGCATTGACATATAAAGTAATAACCAATGATGAATTCTCTGTGAGTAAATATACTTTCCTGTTTGGTGATTGGACTTATTTCACATTTTTAGCATTTATGGAGGAATGTATCTGTACTGGGATCTTACTGTTTATATCATACGTTGTGCTGATGGATCAAAAAAAAAGCGTCGAGCCTGAAATCTATTCCTATGATAAATAAACAGATCTATTGAAGAAATATTACAGTAGTAATTCCTAGTATACATTTTTTTAATAAAAATTCTATAAATATATTGAGAATTGAATATTTTAATCTAAATTTTAAAGTTTTCCTCTATTTTAATTCTTGGTATCATCTGATGGTTTAATACCAATACCATTAACATTTCTAAACATTCTAACACCATTTTCACCTTCAACGAATTGACAAGTTCTCATAACTTTCCATAAACTAATCCACATGTTTTCACCATCATAACGATAATGATCTTTCATAACTTTTTTAATAGCTTCAGTAGCTTCTCTAGCGTTATAAAATGGAATTCTTGAAACGTAATGATGTAAGACATGAGTCTCAATAATATCATGGAAAATATGTTGACCAATAAACCCGAAATTTCTATCAATTGTAGCAGCAGCACCTTTAGCGAAAGTCCATTCTTCAGCATCATAATGAGGCATTGTTGGATCGGTATGTTGTAAAAAGGTAACAAAGACTAACCAATGGTTAACCCATAAGAATGGGATGAACCAATTGATGAAAGCTGACCAAACACTGAAATATTTACTCCATAAGTAAACAACGGTGAATGTTGTTAACATACCAATATCTGAAAGGACAATATACCAATAATCTTTAGCATCGAAAATTGGAGAAGATGGGTTGAAATGGGATCTACCAATAGCTGAATGATCCTTATGAGGTTGACCAGTGGCATTTGTAGTCAAATATAGATGTAACCCACCAAGTTGTTGGAAAAGAAGAACTAAAAAGGTATAAATTGGAGTTTCCTCGGCGACTTCAGAGATCTTGTTTGCATTTTTAACTTCAAGATATTCTTCCTTTGTGTATGGGATGAAAACCATATCTCTTGTTAAATGACCAGTGGCTTTATGATGCTTTGAATGACTGAATTTCCATGAGAAGTATGGAACTAATAAATATGAATGTAAGATCCAACCAACAGTGTCATTAACCCAACCATAATCACTAAAGGCACCATGACCACATTCATGAGCCAAAATCCAAAGACCAAACCCGAAAATACCTAATAAATAAGAGTGGACACCCCATAGAACAAATCTCACAGCGGTGTTGTCCACCAATGGGATATATCTATAACCAATGTTACCAATGATGGTCATGGCTAAGATATCTCTAAACACGTAGGATAAAGATTGTAGTAATCTTCTCTCATAACAATGCTTTGGAATGGCGCTGAGGATGTCCTTGATGGTGTAGTCTGGCACGTTGAACACGTTTCCATGGGTATCAATGGCTTGTTTTGGAGTAGATGACAAGGTGGAAACGTTACCGCTCAACTTTGTTGGTTTTAAATCTTGAGCACCATCTTGATTCTTGAAGTCGGAACCAGAGGCCAAAGTTTGCACAGAAGAAGCCATAATGAAGGAGTGTGATAAACAGCGCTGAACCTGGCTAGGAGTGGTTGGTAAAAGAGTGGAAGGCTACAAGGACTGGGAAATTTAATTTTTTTCATCTTGATCCAAGGATCGGTATCTTGCATATGATTTGATATTTGAAGCTGAAATTTTTTCTTTTGGGGCCAACAATTTTCAAACGCCCCAGAATTGGAATTTGGAAATAGAAACACAGGAAATCAGAAATCAGGTCAGCAGTAAATACGGGTGTCCTATTGGCACAAGATGCAGAGCCTGGAGCCACAGAGAAGCTGTTGAAAGTAATGGAAGATTGAGTCTGGTTTGTTGTTCACAAATAAACTTCAACGGTTGGTGAACACACTCCACGATTTGCCCATCCCACAGTCGGTTGAGCCCAGTCCAACAGCCGTCAAGCTGATGGAATTGATATCTAGTGAGTTGTAACTAATCCGGGATCGGATAGGCTGGGGTTCACTAAACACTATTAGAACTATAGATATCTATCCAAAACCAAAGACCGAAAGGACAACTATCAGCCATGGATAGTAAATACCCATCAGCCACTTCTTTATTACAACACTTCACGCGTTTACGCCTCGCTTCACGTTTCTTTCCCTAATAAACTTTTCGCGCCCATGTGAAAGTTTCTGCTCGAAACTTTAAATTGAAACTCAGAATATCAAACTCAACGTCTAAAACGCATCTAAATATACTCAACACACTTTTGACAACCACCTGTAACCTCAATGAAACTAAAGCTAACGTTCCAGTATTCCAATACGTAAATGATGCAAAAATTTTGCCAAAATTGGCAAAAAAGAAAGCACTCACGCTGGGGGTCGAACCCAGAATCTTCTGATTAGAAGTCAGACGCGTTGCCATTACGCCACGCGAGCTTTGTATTTGATTTTTCAAATGGTCTATTCTCCTAACTAGGCTTTGCAATCACGTGAAAGTCATGTGATGCTGAAAAAAAATATCAAGCAAATATTGGGTTTTATGAAAACTTATATAGGTGCTTTTTCTTTTTGATTGTGATATTCCTTGCATACAAGATTTGAATCGGGTGAAGCAACATAGTCAAATGTGTACTTACTGCTTAATGTAATATGATCAAGGCCAGAGTGAGGATGAAAATCATGAATATTTAGCTATATAGGAATTATAGCTAATTTTATATCATGTCAACTGCAATTCCACGAGTGAATTCCAATTGTCGAAGAAAATATATTCGATTAATTATCGAATATTATCAAAACCAGTAGATATAGCCATCGATGTATCAGTTAGATTTCTGCAGTGAGGGCCATCCAAATTACTGTCGCATTAATTAGTCGAATGCTATATTGCGAGTGCTATGGGTCAATTATATGATTAAATATATGCAATTTTATACATCAATTACACTATCGCACAGCCACTGTCAAGCACGCAATGATTATAGAGCCATACACAATTTATTATCCAATTATATATTAATTATACAATTAATATATTACATGTTATATATTACAAATTACAAATCACGAGTACTCCTATTTTCAGAATTATGCATGATGTTTATTATATAAATTTAGATAATATACTTATATCTTTATATACGCGTCAAAATATACACATCGCTGATCATTAAATATTATCAATTCTTTGTATTTAAATTAACATTTAATGTTAGCTGATATTCAGGGATCAATTAATTAATTTCTCAATATAATTAAGTTTTCCAGTCAATATTGCAGAAAATTTCTGAACCTTCTTTCGATCATCTAATTCAAACATGATATAGATTGTCTAGACTTGAAGTTGTAGCAGCTAGTCGTAATCTGTTCCACTTTAGCAATAACGTATAGCTGTTATTATTAACTAAATAACCTATAAATCTATGGAAAGAATGACAGCTGATCGTGAAAAAGAGGAAGAACTCTTTCTTAAGTAGACGTTTGTAGAATAAAATGGTAATTACTCATTTCGGTTAACCAACGTGAATGAAACGAAAGTAAGTAAAATTGTGCGCTAGAAGATCACCTAAGCATCAGGTAGCATGCATTATGCACCAATTTTGATATAATCAAGTACTATAGCGTACACTAAGTCCTCTCTATAACATGTTCAGTCTTAAATGGCTTATAAAAAGCGCTCAAAAATCTCCAAAAAATACTTGATACAGTTTCTTTAGTGATAATTATGAGGTATTGTAAAAGCCAATGATTCCTTCAAGTATAAAATAATTCTAACTTGATCATTACACCACCGAATTTAAGACCTTAAGGTCATTTGCTCCCCCAGAAGACTTGAATCATATATATTCAAGCATGTAAATATCAGGTAGTGATAATATTGAAGTATTATCATCCTTCAATGATCAATGATCCATGATGTTCAAGAAGCAGTCTCATAATAACAATCAGATCAATAGTTCATCCTTTAAAAACACCATAACGACGAAGATGGTCCAAAGACTGTAATGTGCTATTCTATCTTTAAAAGGATCAATATTGATATGCATAATTTGCTAAACCTTCAACTATCCTGTTTGGAGATTTCGCCATGAGATGTGAAAAAATTCTGCTCCACAACCTATCATTGTTGGATGATATGAGATGTGTTTTCATTATTGAAACATTCCGCAAGAATTCAAGTGTTTTTTCAAATCATTGAAGAATTTTATCAGATAATCTTGGATGGAAGTTCATGAATATTAGAATCCACTTGACCAGTTTCAAACTGATGTTCTTATAACCACATTTGAAAAATAAGAAGCAGAGCCAATGGATCAGACAAGTCTGCTACCATCAATGTAACGATTTGAAAGAGCACATAGACCATAAAACATATTCAGGGATTGAAATATCACACAACGGAAAGCAGTATGGATATATGTATATTTGGAGCATTGAAATCTTGATTACCCATGACAATAGGTGAGATATTGATTTGATGTGGTAAGAGGAGAACTAGTGTAATAATCGAGTCAATTGTTATAACTAGCAATCTTTTGCTGGTTTAGGAAAACTTCTCGAAATTGGTTGTATTGATGCTGATCTTTCCATATACCAGATTTCTTTTCATGATCAAAACATAATCTTCACAGATCACTACCATAATTTAACAGCCAAAATTTTGAGCTAATAACGACATAACAAGGGTAGTGCATCACATCATGAATATGTAGGTCATTTTGATACACAGGAAAGCCACCATATCATCTTACCAGAATTGCTCAGAGACTTCTCATTATAACACACATTTCTTTAATGAAATTATAATCGAGACACTGTGTCGAAATTAAGTCATAAATGGCGAGTATGTGTGAAGAATAGCTAGTATCTCTCGATGAATAATCTTGCCCATTTCCTTTTTTTGACTTTAATGGTAAAAAAAATGATATCCTTTGAAGTAGGCCTCTACAGCTCTTGATAATTAATAGATTCTTGAATTTAGACATCCCAGTATTCTGAAATAATTCTTTGTCAACGACGTCATTCTTATGATTAATGCGACGATATCGTTTGTTCTCGTATATCACTTTCAGAACTGAATGCATTCACCATCACCATGACCTGATGCACCTTAATATTTGGATGAATAGTCGTTGTAGTATTTAGGATGGATGTATATCGTTCCGCTTAAACTTTTCATCAAGGTTCAACCAAAAGAATCAAATTTTCCAAACCAAAATAAAATGAAATACTGTTGTTCATTCAATCAATGTGTCTCGCCCGCAGTGCTACTCCCAATTGGCATAATGTTGAGGTTAAGATCACCTCTTGCGATATAAATTGGAACTGGGATCAGAAGATGAATATCCCCATGATTAATCCCACTCTCTTTGAGAGGTCGGTCTGACCATTTAGCTAGGTAATAAATGCAACATTCCAAGTGTACCATCGTAATCTTCTGAGATCAGTACAAATCAATCAAACACAACCATTGGGAATTGAATTATTGTCATAAATTGTCTAGTGGAACTATCATAAAGATGGCCATTAACAAGAAATAGTAGTACTGAGAGAATCGTAACTATCATAATAGTCACAACATGTTAGCAAAAGTACTTTGTGACATTAGAGGTTGATGGAGTGGGCCGAAATCTGAAGAGTTAGGTAAAATAACGTATTTGTTCTTGAAAATTCGGTTTGTCCAGCATAAATTACATAAATTCTTAGTAATCGTAAGCTATGATGAAACTTTAGAGGTTCCCAAAATTTCAAGAAAGCTCGCGTGGCGTAATGGCAACGCGTCTGACTTCTAATCAGAAGATTCTGGGTTCGACCCCCAGCGTGAGTGCATTCTTTTTTGCCAATTTTGGCAAAATTTTTTTGTGTCAAAAGATCCATGTAAAACAGCTGTGCTGTGATAAAGATCCACGCAAGATAAGATAAATTAAAATAGGTAAAGGTTAAAGCTATGCAATTTGCAATATACATGAGTGGATTTTGTTAATATAATATATTATTATATAACGTACAAAAATTTATAATTATTATATATTATAAAAATTGCAAAATTTTTATAGATCGACCATGTATATACAACACAGCTATAGCTATAATATATACTTTGATTATATTAGATATCCAATTATAATATATATATATAAGCGTCGAATTAATGGTTAGCCATGCAGGTTAATTTAAACGTTACAACGTAAATGAGAATTATATATATAGACGTTAAGTTGAACTATGACGTATATGTTGATAGATATAGCCAGCAATTGGACTTGGGACAAGAGCTTTTATTGAAGAGCGCATGATATTATCAATATTCGAAGCTAGGCTTTGAAATCTGCTATTCCGGCACGACTTTCGTCATATAAATACTGTTTGCCGGTCTTATAACACAAAGGAAGTAATTATAATTATTTGTGTTAAGTGCTTCAAAGAGATGATACTTTTATAACCACTTGGAACTGAAGTATCACCTTTGATATGGAATGAGAAGAAATGATTGATCTAGGAATGGAGTGTGTTGACTTGCTTTTGCAACATTGGAAAATCTGCTATGTTTCAAGCCAAAGAACCTTCGTAATGCAAATGGTGTTTTGCGATTCGATTATTCGGTATGAATACCGATTAGCTTGATACATACAAACAATTGATCTGGCTGAGAAATACCATTGATAATGTGAGGACCATTGATATCTCAAACTTCACTAAGGAGCACTTACGAAGAGCTATAGAAGAGAACATAGTTATTCCAGTGCTTGACCAAATTGAGTACTAAACCCTATTAATTTACCTAGCAAAAAAAGCTGGTCAGATTTACAGATCCAAGTATTATTATGATGGTTTATTCATCGATTGGTGCAGAAGGGCACCACGCACCACTAATCAAAGGAGCAAAAAGTAAATGAGTTTGCAGAGAAATATTGAAATTAATGTCGATCTCAGAATGTTATACCGAACTTTTATCATATACCAAATAGAAATATTGCAGTTCTTTCCAAGCCTTCCAAAGCAAAAGAGGTATTATAAAGAGTTTTGTTGATCAGAAACATCTCTAATTACGGGTGATCTAGCTGCTTCATTGGATAATTCAGGATTGAAGAATCCAAGGTGTAGGCGTGGGAATCGAGAATTGGAAATCATTCTCTTGGGAGTTATAGAAAACATCATAGTTTTAAATTAATCAGAAATCAGAAGCTCAAAAGATTAAAAAAATTTCAGCTCGAAATGCCCAAGAATTTCAGTCCCAAATTATCCATGCATAAAGTAAAATTAAAAATATATTATAATGTGTTAATCATAGTGGAATATAAGTACCAATAACTTGATTGAGAATTGAGATCAAGATATGCGTTCTTTGATCACTAGCGTAGAAGGGTTTAAGCCACATAAAATATTTATGGTTAATGCGAGTATACAAGGTCGAAGGTATTCTGAACTGTTGATTTCATAAGGTTTGAGAGCCATGTATAGGATCTGTTTTTTGATCTACGAATAAAAGTACTCCAGGCTCTATCTTAAAATGAGTTTAAGATCCCTTTTTTCTCAAATTGAATATGTCATGAGCAAGGAGTGAATCACTTTGGGATATCACAATTTTATAATCTCTTTGAAACAGGTGTTCTGTTGTCTCATAATTGAAGAGGAATCCGTCAAAGTCATCCCAACACACAAGTGATGCGTGATGCACAAGAAAGTTATTTCAGTATTACCAGCTTAGTATGTGCCCTAGGGGAAATTTATTTGGAGATAAATAAATTGGAACAGTATTTTAAGTTAAATTGAATGCTAATTAAAGCATCTGTTGAGCTGACGGTCGAACTTGAGTCGAGATTTGAGAAATTCGAGTTTTATATTGAAGTGGAAGTGGATTTTATGGTTATTCACGATTGTCTATTTCTATATAAAGATATAAACTGAATATAGAGATGATATGCTCTATAATATTTATAATGAACCAAGTAGGCTGTGATTCATATTTGTAATAATATATAATGTAATATTGTGTATTATAAATTGAGTAATAAATGTACTCTTGTATAATTGTTAATGTGCAGTACTTAACAATAGCAGTAGTGCTATGACAAATTATGTATGATGTTGATGTAAAGGTAAATCATATCCAGCCCATAGCATGACTAAATGCGACAACTTGTAACGAACAAAGTCCTTATAGAACTTGAATGTTTAATGTTTATTGTTTATTGATTAATACTTAATACTCACTAGAAAGGGAATAATTCCTAATTTGGACGTTTTCTGTTTTGTTTACATAATCATGTGCGTGCGGACTTGGTATTTATGAAAAAATTTCACCTCAACAAAGCTCGCGTGGCGTAATGGCAACGCGTCTGACTTCTAATCAGAAGATTCTGGGTTCGACCCCCAGCGTGAGTGCATTTCTTTTTCCCAATTTTGGTAAAATTTTTGCTACTGGTGACTGGTGTATACATTATTCGCCTTTCTTTTACTATTATAAACATTATCACTACGTAGTATAGACTCTGTTGACTAGGATTATCCCCTCAAATAAATACGTTTATTTACAAGATTGTTATAGAGCCAGCTCGGAGATTCCAGGAATACCATCAATCTCACTGAAGTTGGTTGAATTGAATTTTTCATTCCTTTTCAAATGTTTTCTTCTTTTATTGACAAAGTTCAGCCCACTTATCTCTGTCTTTGGTCCAGAGTCTTCATCGTTATAAATCAAATCATCATTACCCAAAAATAATACTTTCATAATGTTGCCAAATGCAACAACGATAGATTTATGACCAAATGAATTGATCTGTCCAATGCTATTTACCAACAATCCACCAGCGCTACCTTCATCTGGAATCTGGTAGTATTCAACTTTACCATCAGCAGCCATTGACCAGCCTTCCCAGAGATCATGAAGCTTTGGTGCACTTTGAATATCTCTTTGACTATTGTTATGTCTTCTTCTCAGATTATTCTTGGATTCATCCATGGACCTTTTGACTTCTTCAGTTGTTTTTCTTCTGATACCAACAATTTGATTCTTATCTGTACAACTCCAACCTTCTATATCCTCAAGCTCATGTTGATGTTCAGTAACTTGGTCAAAACCAACACATCTAATTTCTCTTGGATCTCTTTCCACACGAAGACAAATACTTGTCTTGGCTCTGTGATCAACGTTGAAAGTATGCATAACGACATTGTTTTGTTCAGTTGTATAAACAACTGTGAAAGATGTGATAGAAACCGAACCACAGAAACGACAATGAGTAGGTTGGTCATGGAACACATGAAGTGAGTTTTTCTTGAATCTGCGGATTTGAAATCTTTTCATCAATATACCAGTTTGAACATCAATAATTTCAGCAAAAATACCATGTGTTCTAACAATAAAACCAACAAACGGAACTATTGCAATTTTTGATTTACCATACTCTTCTTTAAGCTTAGCCTTTTGTTCATCTGATAATTGTATTGAAGGATCATTATCAGGAGGAGGGGATAAGAAAGCCTCTGGATTGTTGAATTTATGTTCATCAATATGAACAGCCCTGGTTTTCCATTTATTATTTACAGCCGTAGAAACCAAAACCTTTCCATCTTCTGTAAATGAAACAAGTCTATCGTTGACGCGTGGCGTGAGTAACTTGGCACTTGACACTAGAGTTGAAGTACTCAATTTTTCAAACTTTAATGTACCATCTTCACATGAAATTGTGGCAGCACGTCCATCCTGTAGAGCAATAACCAAATCTTTCTTCTCACTATGGGCATTCGAAATATTAGAGAATGACATGTTTGGACCGATAGTTGGCGATGCTATAGATCTCATACTGTTTCTTCTTGAGCTTGGCGCAGTGGCATTACGACTCAATAACTCACCAGCCAATTTTCTTTGAAGGAAAGCAGGAATGGTTTTGATTCTGAAAAATGCCTCCAGAGGTACAGTGTTTTTCAATTCTGGAATCTCAACTTTCCAAACCCAAGTCATTGATAATCTCGAATAGCAATGAATGAACCCATTCTTCGAAAAAACTGCAATGTAGTTACCATGATCACTCAAAACAACATGAGTTATTGGCCAAACTGTGGAATTTATCGGTAGTTGAGAAGGGAGTGGCATTGGTTGTGATACCGGTGACCATACTAGCAATTTGTGATCTAGCCCCACGGACACTATAAATGGTGAGCGTGAAGTTTCAATTTTGATAATATCAAGAAAATGACCACCAGTCAATACTTTGGATTGGAACGAATGTGCTTTTGTCAATACATCCGTCTTGTGATGATCATTGATATCAGAGACTGGTCCTTCATGCGATAAGTTTTTCAAAATTAACATCACGATAGACAATATGAAAGCCAACGATGTTAAAAATTCCAACACATAGTATAGATCAAACTTGTATGTTGTGCTCAAAGAGAAACCAAAGCTCTTGGATTGTAACAAATTCGAACCATAAACTCCAATGACCGGATCATAAAGCGTGATTAAAACATTTGAAAGATCTCTTTGACCAGTTCTATAAAGAAGATTTATTATTTCAGAACTGAATTCATTCTTGTCACCAAAGTCAACCAAAACATTTGCACCATCAACCAACTCAAGGTTTTGAGCTGCCAACACTTCAGCATTAGCTTTATTTTTGAACAAATTATACCAAAAGGACGTTCCTGTCCATCTGACGTTTGTACCAATGAGAAATAAAATAATCACCAATGTACCCGTGGCAGTGGTTGAGAATGGTAACTGAATATTGACAATGAACTTAATAGATTTGCGTAGAAATGATTCTTCTTCATCAATGTTCAAAGAGTCACCAAGACTTAATCTTCTCGAGCTAAAGATTGAAACGAGCCATTTCTTTTTTTCATTCACTTTAGTTGTGGCTTCGTTGTTTAAAAGGTCATTCAACTCCAAACGATTAATATCAATGCTCAACACCGATGAGAAAAATGTTAGGTGCAATATGTGATCAATAGTCAATGTTAAGGAGGCAAAGATCAAAAATTGCTTTGTTGAAGATGAAACCAATGGATAACAAATGGACAGCAATGTGATATCAAGGATGAAAACCAATGTTGAAGTTATTCCAGTCTCAGATAATGCCTGTGAGATCTTGAAAGACACAGACATTTCACCAGGTATACGTGAAACCGAAGTGACAAGTCTAAATGTATTTTCAATACCGACAACAAGAACAACAAATGGTAAAAATTGAAGTGGTATCTGTTGGAAATCCACACCTTGGAAAAAATACGTTGTTAAAGTTGCAGATGATAGTACTGCTAATGAGATCTCCACAACAAAAGCAAATAATAAACCAATTCTTGACCTCACTGTTTTTAAATTTGATAATGATATCAAGAAATAGATCAGAATCAGCCCATAGCATCCGTTCAATATGAAATGATCAATTGAGTTCATTTTGGTCAATTTCAACAAGAAAGACTTTACCGATGAATTTGCAACAGGTTTCGTACTTGTTATTGAAAACTTCTGTTGTTCCTGCTCACTTTGAAGCTTTAAAAGATTTTGATCCCAAATCTTACCTGCGTCTAAAGTCTCATCATTTGATTCTTTATAAAAAATCAGTATTCTTAAAGCTTCTGCAGATTTTACCAATCCGTTAACTTTCACCACTCCTGATAAAAGTGCATTCACAGCTGGCGATTGACTATTTTGATAGCCTCGCCTTAGTGCCTTCAATGGTGATTTGGTCTTGTTCAATAATTCAATGCTATTATTCCAAGCTATCAGAGGAGAATGAACATATGCAAAATTTTCGTAGTCTTGATTTATACCATCTAAAAGCTCATTTTGAAACTTTAATACATCAAGCAAGAAGTCCTTATCAAGCGCACCGAGAGATATCTGATCATTGTTTGAATGCATATCTTGCTGACTCGGGCTCAGCCAAATTTGTTTGATTGATAGCTTATTAGCTTGTTGAATATCAACATTTTGAAAATTTAATGGCTGGATCGCCACACCACTCCTCTGTAAGCCTATAATGGTATCGAGAGCCCCTGAAGTGGTATATAATGAATAAATGGCTGGGTATGAAAGTATGAATATGATTGAAATTGGCCATAATATGAAGTTTCTTTGATTTTTCGATATAGCTTGACCTAGTTTATAGTAATATTTCCGTAACTTGACAACATGGTGATTGTATAGATAGTCAACAATGACAAAGGCCAGCGACCGTAGAAATAAAAAGAATTCAAGCATGTTTGCAGTAGTTTCAACTAATTGGTCAACTTTCTAAAGCTTTGCTGTTGATTTGCGTAGTTTCTCCAATCTTTCAGTAGCCAACTGTACTTTCATGTGGATATATACACGGAGATTGAACTCTCAATAATGATTAATTTCGATGATCTAAGGACCTAGATATTCAGCAATCTCGAGTCAAACAGCAGCGCCTGGTAGATATATCTCAATACCAGCCGAAATGAAGAGTTAAAGAGCCGAGCTCCGTTTGGAGTTTATAGTAGCGTTATACAGTGTTAACGCATTCTGTTTTTCGTATCTTTTATTTTGATGCCCGTGAATAAAGATTTTCTAAGGGAATACTGAGTTCCGAGGAGTTAGAATTTATTCCGAGGTACCGACTACAATCTACAAAAGTGATTTCGAATTCAAAGTGGTTAATTGTACATTATGTAGATTAATTGTAGTGTTGAAGTTGGAGGGTGATTGAGAAGTGTAGGTGGTTGTTTTCCTTGGTTCTAAAACCTTATTTTACCCCTAGCGAGGCAATTTGTAGCTGACTCATTTGAACCAACAATTGACTGATCTTGTCGTCCAACACACCTTGTGAGTAGTCGTCTCTATCTTCTTGCTTTAGATAGTTCTGTATTTGAGCCAATCTTGTATAGCCTTCGGTACAGAATCTCATTTGGATTTTGACCAAACTTTCAAAACTTGGATCGAAATATGGGACTCTTAATGAAATTAATTGTGGTAGTTCTTCCTTCAATTGTGTGTTCAATTGATCAAAGATTTCTTTAGTCATTTGTAGCTCCTTTTCAGCTCTTGGTAGCTTGGATGCATCCTTTGCTGGCTTATCCACTAATCTACGGACTTTTGCCTTAGCAGCTTCGTAATCAACCTTCTTATGTGCTCTCTTCTTAATAGCGTCATCAATTTCACTGAAGTAGTTTGCAAAAGTAGTGATTGGGGTTAAAACAGTCTCTCTGAAAGGACCATCCAATTGTTTCACAGTTTCACTATCAAATTCTTGAACGGTTTGCAAATAATAATTACCAACATTGGCACTTCCACCCACAGATTTAGAATCATCATATAATGAAGAAATGACTTCGGCAATACGCACTTGTGATTGTGTCATGGCTCTTAAAGAATCAAGGTATCCCTTTGATTCTTTTTCTAATCCTCTACCAGCTTTTTCCAAACTAAACAGAAAGTGGAGAATTAGTAATTAAGTTCATAATAATAAACATTTAATATGAAATGACATTAAATCAACACTTACGTTCTATAACGACGCTCTTCAGCATCATAATCCTTATCACTTTGTCTATCAGTATCTCTGATCATGGTCTGCTTTAGTTAATACATTTCCCAATTACTGTAATTGACACCACGGATGAAACGCTCTTGTAATTCCACGGGATAGTTTCAACTCTAAAGGCAACTCTCAACTTACCTGTTGACCAGCTCTGTTTATAGCTTTCTTGAACCCTGACCAACTCATTGTATAATTTGTTTATCTTTTCAATTATGGATTTCTAGTAATTGTTATTATCAATTCCAAAGATTGCCATTGTGAGAAGTGAGGGTTTCCTTTTTTTAGTTTCTGTGAAATTGTTAAATATTCGGTAAGGCCACTTAACTCAAGTAGTATAAACTTGTTTCAAATTAGTTTCATATATTTGCGAATTTTATTTAGCTTCTTATATTTAAACTACAAAAAGTTCATTCGTAATATCGTGACAAATTCAAAGTCTCTGGTGTGGAAGTATATATATAGAGCTAGCTGCTGTATCAGGCAAATGATCTGCTAAACGGCTCAGATGCAAATGAAAAGTTATGCGTATAATAGTAATAGAAACAATCAAATATAAGAAACATAAACAAACACAGGTATAAAAAAGTCGTTAAAATAAAAATACATTAATGAATAATAAGAAAACAAAATAAAAACAAACACCAACTTGAAACTAATTATATGCATAAATTCATGAATTGATAATTTATCAAATGTTGTCGTCATACACAACATTTTATTTCTCTACCCCATTCACTATTCAATATTTGTTTCCCATTGATTCTTCTACTTGGAACTGGATCCAATATTGAATAAATAACATTTCGACATCTTGCCCTTTTCAAATGCTCAATTGGTTCATAACCCTTTGTTGATTTTCTACCTTCTAAATATCTTCCATAAAATTCATCTTCATCATTTGCCAATCTCCATAATTGTCTACCTGTTCTCATGGCCATATATATGACACCACAAGCCCAAATATCCACAGATCTTGGATCAAATTCTTTGGTAGTATATTCTTCAGGTGCAATATAAGGACTTGAACCACAAATTCCTCCACTGAAATGAATATCTTTTTCCCAAGCCATTTTAAAACATTCAGAATTACCAAAATCTGTAATTTTAACAATACCATTTTCTGTTAATAACAAATTTTCTGGTTTTAAATCACGATGTGCAACACCCATTTCATGCATAAATACAACACCTCGTATCAATTGTTTAAAGAAACAATCAGCTTCTAGATATTCTAATTTCCCAGCAGCAATGATTAAAGTGTATAAATCACCACCTGAACAAAATTCCATAACTTCAACATAATCACCTTTAGCATCTTGTAAAAGATCCAAAGTTTCAATGATATTAACATGTTTTAATGAAGATGAGATACAAAATTCAGAAGTTAATCTTCTTGAATATTTTTGTTCATTTTCAGTTGGTCTCTTTTTAAATTCTTTAACAGCAAATAAAGTTTCTTTATCACTATTATTAAATTTTTTATGAGAGATTCTAACAACACCAAATGTACCTTTCCCAATAACTTCTTGACATCTACCATAACGTTCTGCAAAAGTTTTGGAATGGGAAGAACCTTTTTGTTCAGTTGATTGAACACCTTGAATTCTTGTTGCACCAGAAAATGGTAAATTTTCCTCATTGGCATTATTTATTTGTTTAACCAATCCTGAAAATAATGAAGGTGGATTATTAGAAAGAATATCAGGAACTGTACTAACAGCTTCATCTCTTAATTTTTGAGCACCTAAAAGATTTTTCAACATATTACTCAATTTTTCTTGTCTTTTGGCATTCCTTAGATGATGAGCATGTGTATCATCATCATAAACAACAAATCTTGCAGATTTATTACTCAGATTAGTGGAACTTGCTCCAGATTGAATATTATTAGTGGAACCATTAGCATTGGAAGGTAAATGTGAAGATTGTTGATATGGATGATGATGATTTGTTGATGCTGAGGAAGATGACCTACTTAAAGGATTTGGACTTTGTGAAGCAGTTGCAGTTGTTGATGATGATGAAATTTTGGATTGAGGATCTTGAGCTCTTTTGTTTCTATTAAGTTTCAAGTTTGTCAACTCTTCATTTAATTGAGAATTTATAGGAACTTGATTTTTATGATTTATACTTGGTGTTCTTGAAGGAGGTCTTGAAGCAGGTCTTGATGTGACTCTTGATGGAGTTTTTGGTTTTTCAAATTCTGCCATTTGATTAACAGAAGAACTGGAACTGTTCAATGATGAATTTGAATTTGAACCTGAGCCTGAACTATTAGATCTTGGATTGGTTGTATAATTGTTGGTTGGTAATGAATTTCCAGAAACTGAACGTTGATCCTTGGTAGATTGATAGTTCTTCGGTACTTGTTCTTGTTGATATTCAGGAATGGAATTTTTATCAGAAACACCAAACATTTTACCAATTTTACTACTTAAAGTACCCTTTCTTGGTCTATTTTCCACAGTTGAACCCATATTGAATATTAAATTCTTGCAATAACCGTATGAAAATGAACTCTTTGTGTAATAAATAAAAGATAAAGTGATTATAAATGAACTGATTTGACAGCAAACGATAATCACACTAGGAAAATCTATGGAAGCTTGGTTCAGTTAAAACTGTACAAGTTTGCAGATCTCAAGCTTTCTAAATGTCAAGAATCTTGTAGCGCCTTTGAAAATGAGTCTTTTTAGCTTTGAACCACCCCTTTAAACTAGTTTTTGGTGACTTTCAAGCACAAACTATTTGACTGCGTTTACACTGTTGTTGAGATTTTTTTCCGAGTTATTAGGGAAATGACAGATGCTTGTTTGATTGTACTAAATTCCAGGAAGATGAGACCTTTTAAAGAAGAACAATATGAAGCCACACGCAAGCGCGAGACTTATTGAAATGCTAATGATACCTTTCTTTGGTATGTGAAAAGTTTGAAGTTTTTGTTGTTGTTTTTTTTTGCTTTTAATTTAATTGCAAATGAGAAATCTGTTGATATTTCGAGTACGTTTTGTAGCTTTTTACTAATTGCAGGTAAAATTTGAGTGCGTTTTACAAAGAATTTTTTTTCCCAAGCAGCGCTATTTAAAAGAAAAGAGTCGGAGTAGAACTCGATTTAGGCAGGAGCGAGCTGGTGCTCTAGGCGGGCCTGGGCAGAACCTAGGTGGCGACCTGGGAGGCGAATTACGCAGGGGGCCAAAAGGAGCATTTGAGATCGGCTAGGGAGGCATGCTCGAATTAGGCAGAGCCGAGTCTGGACTGGTTTCAAACGGCGCTAGGCAGAAAATCTTTAGAAAAAAACAGCACACATTCTCTTTGGCTTGCGGTGAAACGGGGAGCAATCCCATTGGCTGGTGAGGGCTATTCCCTGTTTGGCACGCTTAGACAAATAGTGCACAACCTAAATTTGCCACCAGGGCTAAGCCAGATGGTGATATAGATGACTTTTGGCCACCGTCCAAGATATTTCTAGCACTTTCAGCGCCTTTCAGCCATCAAATTTGGGTCACAATTTTTACAAATAATTTTGCGCCATACAGTTTCGTTTTAGTTTGCGCAAAATGCAAAACAACGCAATGACGTTGTGAAAATGTTTCGCTCTTCACCCAAAGAGGCATCTCAAAACAGCCATGTATAACGTGTAAACATGTTCACTTTGAAAAGATTGTGAGATATCTACTTATCTAGTTAATAGGGTTTGAATGGATCTGATTATGTGCGAAAGGGCTTCTGTCTTGAATGTTCCCATCTTGATGTCTGGTTCTCTGGCACCGCCAAAATACCAAGACATGAAAATTACTTAGAAGTGATGCTTCTAAGCCTAAAATATGTGCTTGAAAGTACTTACAGTAACAATAGATACAGATAATTTAGTCCAGTAACCATCAGATCATTCTCACCATAAAATACATTGCCTCTTCAAAAATGATGAGACTTTTGAACTTGCCTACACATAGCCATGGGACTCTTCACCAAAACAAACTATATTGATCTGCTCGATTCGATTTGAAAGATTGATAGCTTCAATTAGATCCATTCCACTAGTATAATTGTGTCATCTGCAATCAGAAAACATCTACACCTATATTTGAATCGTGATTGAAACGAACAATAATGTCAAAGTGTAATCTCGTAGTAGAAGCTCTTCATTTTCCACAATGTGTCACAATAAAAGCTATCGAGTGACGGGTCGTATGGGATTGTTCTGATTAACCTGCTCTCATGGTTCCATTAAAGATTCACATGATTTCGATTCATTCCAACATGCCGGTTCAAGTTTAGCCTCGTTGGTAGCTGAATTGTGTTAAAGCTAGGTTATGCCTTCAACTTTGTGCAGAATCGACAATCGATTAGTTCCTAGCTCGGATAATAGCCTGTGAAATTCATCATGTTGCCAAATGAAGTATCATAACAACAACCACATGACAAAAGCCCACAATGATCAGGAAGATTTTTCGACCATCACTTTGATCACACAACAGCTTCAAGCCAGCCCTACACAACTGGTCTCCACCTAACAATTCTTAAAAGCCAAATAGTCATCAACCGACCCGACTGATAATGAGCTGTTTCACCCAAGATAGCCTTTAAATCTGAGTGAAGAGCGTTCATGTATGGTAACTATTGAGTCAAACAATTTAGCAACATAATTAATCAGCAGTAGCAACAAGCAACCACCACGAGAGGGCTATTATGCTCTTAAGGTATGTGAAATGAAAGAACAACAAACAGATGAAGAGGGAAAAGCATTTCACACTTCCTGTATAAGCGTGAATAGTATCACGACCTCTGAGATCACCAAGTGTTTATTAAAATTCAATGATTTTGTTAGGACATGAGCAGCCATCTTATCAATTACAAAACAATCAAGAATATCAAACATCCAGCGGAAGATAGAAAAGGATTCAAGTTTCCTTGGTCCACCTTAAACATCCAGCGAAAGATAGAAAAGAATTCAAGTTTCCTTGGTATACCGTGGAAAAGCCTGGCTAGTGCTCCTGATGTAATGATGGATATGAAGGAAAATGCTCTGATGCTGAATTACCTATGAATCTTTGTACATTCAAACAGTTTCATGATAGAATATGTGGTGAGTCCAGATCAGGAAACTGAAACTTCTATGATCAGCAACTTTCAGCACCATTAATACGAGAACCAACAATCACTGGATAAAGATAGAAGCGGACCACATATAAAGCACTTTGGTTCAAACAGATATCATTACACCCAGGAAGTAAAAAGAGTCAACAATGCGGACAAAGTCAAAGTGAGAGCTAAGCAATGTCGAAAACCAGCATACCAAACAGCACAAAAAGCATCATAAATTCAAGCTGCTCACTCAAATCTGAATTCAACGATAACATACTCAGGATTAAAAAAAAATTGATATTTTAACACCGGGAGCTAGTTATAGGTTCTAAGCAGCTGAAGTTGATTAAATACGATAATCGTAGTGTCATTGGTGTAATCCAGCTTGTTGGCCTCAAACTAATCCAAAATCAGCCAGTCAACACGAAAAGATCAAAGTCCTAATCAAACTTGATACTCATCTGTGAAAGAAGAAAACATTTTGGGACCCAAATGAGACAGTCCTATGAGCTGCAAAGCTTGTGTGTGATATATAGCAGAAAGTGACATGGACAAATAGACAGCTGGTAAAACAATTTCTCAACAACATCAACCAAACTTCAATATCATTCCCAAACCTGTAACGTAAATAACTCGAAACTCTTGATATTACTCTTGATAGTAGATGATACCTGATAGCTGAATGTAAGCCCAATAGTGGTGAGAGTTTGAAAAGTGGATATGATCTATCAAAGTGATATGAAGAAGAAAGAAGTGTGGGAAATTTAAAATAGAAAAGATATAAACACAAAACACAAACACAAAACACAAACACATTTACAAAGTGCTATGTACTACAAAAATTCGCGACAGCTACTACAATACCGAGATATTCCGATAAAAGCCGTGTATATCCGAAAGTATTTTTTATGTATTGTACACCATCGTAGTCTTCGTAGTCTTTGTCCTCAAAGTTCACAATTATTCAATATCAATTTAGCTCAATTGATTAAGGGCGATCATATCATAGTCATAGCTAGTCATAGCTGGACAGTGTTATAGGTCATTAACTCAGCTTCATTTCATCGTGAATATTCTTTTGATTGGATCATCATGTACGTCTCCTTGCATTAATATAACGTAATATCGAGATCCGACAGGCAAATCTGTTGGGAACTAAACTAAGCCTTATAGCTGATTGATACATGACTTCGATCTTGTAATTGGAATCAATTAATTTTAGAAGCTATTTAGATTTCCATTTCACTAGTGCCGAAAAGTGCATTGATGCGCCACAACGATAATAAACAAGATTTGCAAGGTTACAGGTTACTACAATCTGTAAACATAGATCGTACATTTCATTAATGGAATAAATAGGATAAATAAGAGATTCCATTGGACACAATCACTTGAGCTTTTTCAATGATGAGCCTGGCATTGGTAAGACATGAGCAGTGAAATAAGAGTTTTCTTTACTGGCAATACCTGCGAATGCATTGTACCAAGCAATGAAAGATGTAATAACACCAAACACACCACCAGCTCTAGTAACACCAACTTTCCCTGAGAACTCACCAATACAAAGTAGCAAGAAGGTTATTTCCAAGAAGAAAAACAATGAGAAGAAAGCCACTGTGGATTTCAAAGTACAGAGCAATATTCCAAAAGTAAAGATAGCCCAACCTAGTAAGAAGAATGCTACTGCGTTTGCCATCTCTGTTTCATCTTCAAACGCATCAGCGATACCAAACCATTTGATATTGATTGCTGCATAACTCAACCAAAATCCACCATAAGAACTTAGAGCTGTACCACCAAAAGTGTTTTCTAGGGCAATTTCCCACATACCAGCTAATAATTGCACTAATCCACCATACCAAAAGGCAGAGGCAACAACCACATTGGGTGTCTTTATACCCATAGCTTGAGCGTTATACATTGAAAGCATGAAAGTAGTCAATGCGAATCCGCATAGACCCAATGGAGCAGGATTGGCAAATTTATGAGTTGATGGAGCAGCATAACCTGGATTTAAAGTACCACCAAATGCACCAATTAAATCTGTCTTCAACACTTTTTCACGTCCAATCATCAAATACTCGTTGTTATCACCCGCGTGGGCAACTTTAGAGATTGGATGATCATCAACGTCTGTTTGGTAATGAGTGTCTGAGTTCAACAACTCGTTATCGTTTGAGATGTAGCGTCCGTTTTCGTTATGCGAAGGTGGTGATTGCTTCTCGACATCTGTATCTGATAAATTATGTGCTGTTGACATGTTTTCCTTGTACTGTTTTCCCTTGGCAGTGATTATGTAGCCTAAATTCAAGAGCTTGGCTTTATATCAATCTGCTGAACTGTAAGTGGATCTTGTTGTGTTTTTATAATGCAATTGTCTTCAACTGGTGTTCCTTGAAGTAATTGTGGGGCTCGCATAATGCTGCAATGTCACCTAAACTGGCTGAACAAGAACCATAAACCCAACATTTGTAACACCGGTTTAATCAGCTCATTGCACATCAAATGACCACTTTATGGGTGCTTCCTCGGCTGGATATAGAATTTAGTATCATTCAACGCTTACGGCTGATACACACTTCCGTGAGCTAAATCTGGGTGATCATTCATTGGAAAGGTTTCAACTTTCTATACGAACATCGACAAATAGATCCGCTTTGGGCCATTTCCAGGTTCAGTTCGTCCGGATTGCGACTCTGGTTGAAATTTGACAGCTAATTTGTATTGTTGATCTTTTTAATGGGTCTCCTTGGATCTATGTCGGTTCCATGTTCGCAAAGGTGTTTCGTTTAAATGGAAGATGAAATTACTAGCTACACCTTGCAAAGTTTGAGAGATGTGATGTATACTATGAAATGCTAAGCTTATTTTTCGACAAAATCAGACACCGCATTCCCATCCAATGCTAGATTATAAAGAGTATAGAAACAGTGAATCTCCACAAGTTTATCGAAAATGTCACCAAATTCCAATATGTTTGCCAACTTCTTGACAAAACTTGTTTGAGGTGAATCAAGAAATTCAACATTATCCTTGATTATTGCAGCTGTGGTGTGATAGAATAATACTTGCTTATTCAATTTCTCATCAATCCATTGTTGATCTTTATAAATCTTTTTACCCAAATTTACACCTTCTTTGATCTCTGGTAATGAATCATCACCATCTAATCTCAATTTCTGTGGGGCAAAATGATCCAATTCCAGTGAGCCTGTAGAGCTCAACAAATATGGAACACCTCCTAATCGTTCATAAGGTGCTAAAGGAACAAGCGGCACCACATCTCCAACATGTTCAATATTTATGAAAACACCAAAGTCAGCTTTAACCAATTCTTGCAAATTATCACGAGTCATTATAACTTTCTCAGGGTCCAATGCGAACAATGCATCCAACTTCTCAGGAAATGAAGGTCCATTTGTGAGAATATCAAGACCTGGTCGATCAACATAACTAATTTTAGGAGATGCTAATGTAACAATCAAAGGATTCCAACCTAATACTTGAGCCTCGATACCAAATATTGAGGCCAAGGCACCACCAAGAGAGTGTCCCGTAATAACTAACTTATACCCTTTATACTCTTCACTGTCGATATACTTCTTCAATTTGTCAAAGATCTTATAATCATTATTCAAATTCTTTATAGAGCTATAAAACCCTTCATGAACCATAACATCTTTCAATGACTTACTTTCTTTGTTCCAAGGGTTTAAAGGCTTGAAAGTGACACCTCTTATACTGAAATTTGTCTTTAACCACTCTTCTTTAGTCTTTGTACCTTTAAATGCAACAATTAGATATTTCTTATCGTTTTCAGCGGCAATGTATGAAGTTCCTCCTTGATCATCCACTTTAAACGTTTCTAAAACATCAAGATCATCAGATAGTCCACCTAAGTGCTGTTTATAATAACTCAAAGACTGATTAAACAATCGAACATCTCTTTGCGTTTTAGCATCTTGAATATGTACTTCTGTGGGGTCACGTAAAAGGTCTAATGAAACATCTTTGAAGTGGTCTGGTAATGAAGGAATACCATAGGCTAGTCGACAATAGTTTGCACAATCAACTACCAATGGTAAAATAGCTGGTGGTGTGTAATTTTGCCCCTGATCTTGCTCATCATCATCTCTGATATCTTGAGAGATCCCATCCAAGATCTCACGTAGTTCCTTATCACTTAGATTCAACGTCGATCCGGTCATTATATTCACCAATTGACTAATATCCAGTTAAAAATTGTTCATGATTGTAGACATCTTGAAGAGCAAAGCAAACTATCTACAAAACCAAGCACTATAACCGTCGATCTCAGTGACACCTTTCCACAACCTTAAAGGATCGCGATTATTTGGAATGTTTAAGCGCGTTTTCAATTCATTATTCCAAACATTTAAAAGAATAGTATAGACAATTTCTTGACCTTTCAATCATATTCATTCAGCGATTAAATTATAGATAATCACTGTGGTATACAGTAAGTAATATTGGCTGTTAAATTTAATATAAAGTACATAACTTCGAAAGTGTATATGGGAAATAGACGAATCCAATTTAAAAAGCCAATAAGTGTAGGTATCCATCATGATCACTGTATATAAGCTCAACGTCAGTAAGTGATCAAGATGAGTTTGACGTGAACTCAATTGTCATCATTTATATAGCTGAAGGTGTCTCGATGTTCAAATCGCATCAACTCCATTCTACATAGAGTCCCACAATATTGTGGACTAAGGACTTCACTATTATCAGCATAAATGTGCCTGGATACACATTATAGTCTTTTATTGACAGAATATGAAAACATTCCAGTCTTTTTACTACATGAATAGGTCCTGAATGTTAAATTCAATTCATGCAAAAGGTGCATGAAATGTCTTGAAATGACTGAAAATCGTGACTTTTCAACTGGTTATTATGAAACCAATACAACCCGTATAAAGAAACCACATAGATACAACGATGGAAATCGATTTAGAGATTACAACGAATGCTTTAAATCATTAAATATCCAAAGGAAAGGCCTTCAAAAAATGCATTGAAAAATGCACACGTGACCGCGAAAAAACTTCAGTCGTTTTGCACAAATTGTCACAGAATTTTCCAGGTCAAATCTGCGAAATTATTTATGAAATGACTGATGAAATCTGAGAAATGGAGCTCTTATTACTGTAATTGTTCCTAAATAAACACTGTTAAATATCAGTTCAATACCATTTCGTCTATCCAAAACATAATCATTTAGTATATCTGCTTACATAATCACTTATTCATAGGATAGTCCCAGAATTTCAAATTCTGAAATGACAGCTAGCCCGGGGACCGGACTTGCACACGTCATAATTTATTAATATCTTGATCAATAATCGTTATATTCTTGGTCTAACCGTTTTTTTGTGCATATATGTTTCTGCTTGCATGGAAGGAGTCGCTGTGGTTATAGTTGTTTATATATGTAGGGAATGTTCTATCGAAGGTTTAGATCGGATAATTTCCCTGGAGACATGATTAAAATCACTGAGGTGTTGGTCTTTGTTCAACCTAAAGTATATATATCAATTACATTTAAATAAAACCACTATTATGCCATAAATAGGTGCATATGTGGGTTACAACGGCCCACCAGAGCCAAATCCAGGTCCATTGCCCTACCCACGAAATCTGGGTTAGCCCTGGGTTTTGTGGCAGATACACAAAGCTGATTTATAGATCAACATAATTGAAATGGCTGTAACTCCATCAATTTAAACGTAGAATTGTAGACAATGGAGTTAATGGATAGCTGAGATTACGAAGATTAATGCAAGAAAGTGAATGGTGGAGAATTCCTGACCAGCTTTCAACGCCAGTCCTCGCTTTATGACCAACTTGCATGAGGCTTTACAAATCTTGGTGAAACATATCAGCAGATAAAAGGCTAAGACTTTAGCATTCTAACAGCAGACACAACAACAGGAGAAGCAGAAGAAGAAGAGCTATTGGTACCTTGACCAAGTACCTTTAGTGATTCTTTGGAAGCGGACCTTGGAGAGAGTGATCGAGTGGAGCATTTTGATACCCTGGATATTATTTCAACTTTTTTTTTTTCCCATCTGACTTTGGCCTTTTGATCTGAGGCACCAGGAATGAAAAGGGGGATGCATTGTGAAGCTCTAAAGGTGAGCTCCTGCTCATCTTATGACCAATAGGGCTGTCCACTTTGCAAATCCTCCTCTGAATCCTGGGAAGTCAACTATTTTGAAATCATTTACTAACATTCAAGCAGCAACAGAGCAGCACATCAACACACAAACACACTCTAGTACTCAAGAACATACCCACACACACTAGGATAACAAGGAGAAGACATAGATGGATCGGCGAGGAAGCCCTGGAAGAAAGAGAATCTTTGGAACATTGATCTCCGTATCCATTTGGAGACTGTCAGCTTTGTAAAGGTTGGCGAGCCTTTGCAAACACAAACAAACAGTCTGCTGAGTCTACCCACAATAGGTGAAGCATCCTTTGGTGCGTGTTGAAATGGAACTTGAGCCTTTTTCTGGCTGAGCCGTGCTGCACCATATCCTTGTCCGAGACCTTATAAATCCTGGTGTAGAGCTATCATCTCACAACAAAGACCACATGCTACTAGATCACATCAGCTACCAAGCTGGGGACTAGTGCATACCAACGTGGCAACACAGGGCACTCAAAAACCATATCCAAGCAGGGAACATTCATGTTTAATCGTCCATTTTGTTTATGGAGTAACCTTGGGTAAGTGGAAACCAGTCAAAACAAACCTTCTGATCAATACTAACACATCCATTAGGCACTTATTAACCAACGTTCGGAGAATCTGGCACAAACCTCCGAACAGTAGTGCCCTGGGGACTATTTTGGTTGTGGTGGCCTCAAATCTGGGTCGAGACACGGGAAACTCCACATGGGTGATCAGAATCATCCATAGATCACAGCCATTATACTCTTGAACCGCCCAGGGGCTTCTGATAATTTGGTCGATTTCACATGGAAAAAAAAATTTCAAATCCCTCAGCTTATATGCTCACAGGGTACCTCTGGATCGTAGCAATACGATCCTGGGTAGATTTTCTCTCCAGCCCTTCTGGTTGGCGAGGAAATCGCAAAAGAGGCTAAACGCCTTTTTGACGGCGAAGCTATGTCATTTTTTTTCCAGGTCTCCTGACCCCTAACTCACAAAGTAGTGCTAGAGCAGATCTGATGGTACCAATAGAAAGCTTGATTTCTGAATAACCATTTAGTCAATCCCTTTAGTCTGTAGCGTTGATATTGGTCGAGTTATCGTGTTTTGAAATCCTGATAATTTTTGAAAAATTCTGTAGCCTCCAAATTTCCATTATATCGGCCAAAACCTAGCTGACACAATCTTTGGAATCTAAGCTTCAATGTAGTGGAGCCCTTTTTTCTGTATATTTTTTCTTTCTTGAGTTATAGGCCAAAATAGTGGATTCTGAGCTGTGGAATTTTGCTTGTACTGGGCCAGAAAAAAATTATACCGGGATGAAAACAGTTGTTTGGGTATCCTAGGAGCACAGAGATTCACGTAAGCATGAAATTGGAACTTTGATTTTGCAGAATATTCACAGTTCCAAATTTTGAAACATTCCGCTCAAAATGGCATAGGTAGTTGTGTCAAACTTTACCGCCGAACCCGATGAAAATTTCAGCTCCAAAGCTCCAGAATTGATCGAGATAAAATGAGTTTTGTGGTTCAATGGCTGAATTGGGGACAAATCAGTGGGATATCCATGCTTTTAAGACGTTCAGTGGATGCAGCAAGATCAGATCTATCTTCTGAGCTTTCGAACAGTTGAAAAGGAGCAATATTGAGTCTTCCAGCTTGAATTCAAGTGTTAGAATCATAAACAAAAGGCCCAGAACATCTAGACCGCCCATTGAGCTGCACTTCTGGTTTTGGCAGATAGGCCAAATTGGCGGTTTACAAAACCAGCATAATAAAATTGACAATATCTCAACAACCAAAACTTTTGGAGTAAATTGGACGACACCAACAGTAGAAAACCAGGTCTTCTCTTTCATATGAAACCCATTTTGACCATTGTAATGCCACTTTTGAGATGAACGTAATCTGGCTCCTAAGGGCCCCCCAGTGACACAAAACCGATCCAGCTTCCAACCGCCGTAGCTCTTTCAAAACAAGACAAGCGGTCGTAAAAGTTATCAAATCAATAGAAACCCAGCCTCGATCTTTCATTTGAGACCAAATTTCACCATCTTATCTTTACTGGTTGGTGTTTTGGATTTCACATGGTTGGTATCACCCGAGACACAAAACAGGTTCAACTCCTGAACAGCATAACTTCATCAAAACATGCGATCAAAAGATGAAAGTTGTGGGAATATGAGGAGACCAGCTGCAATCTTTCATATGAAATCAGTCTGACACTTCCATCTCCCCTGGTTGAGAAGTTGGTATTTTTTCAGATCAGGTCCTGACACAAAGACGGTTCACAACTTCAGAGCAGCGTAGTCCCACCAGAAGAAGAGATTTAGTAATGACAGTTAAAGATTTGACACGAAACCAGTTCCGATCTTTCATATGAAACCAACTTTGACCGTTTTATCTCTGACACTTGCTAAGTTGGGTCTCACAAAATTGGGAATGCACTTGAAGCGGGAGATTCTCATTTTCAAATTGATACAGTGCCTTGAATATCTAGTTATCAGCACTGATTAAAACAACATATCACAGATCTAAATAACAGCTTTCCCAATGGTATCAAAATCACCTCTATATCCCTTTTTATTGCCAAGTTATTGGTTCCAGCGCTAAAAAAGTCACATTCCTGGAAACTTCAGTTCGTGTTATCATGGCACTTAAAAAACAAAATCACAAATTAATGCTACCGCCAGCTAGTTTGGATGTTGAATATATGTCCTGTGTGTTTTTGATTCAATTAAAGTCAATGTTTGTAACATAAAATTGGGAAAGAAGTGTTTTGTGCAAAATCTGGCTCGGTTGTTTTGATATAGATTGTGTCTCCTTCAAGTTTCATCAAGCACAGAGTTATTATAAAAGATACATCAAGTACCAAGTAATTAGATAGTCGAGGGTTTGGGTAACTTAAATGTTTTGCTCACTTGGAATGTAATCAAATTCAACAGGGTTGAAACTTTGCACTATCACTAAAAAGTATAGAATATTGACATGACTCAAGTTATCTGCATAAGAGATGATGAATAAGTTTATTCCCATCCAAAAGAACCACCGCTATTATCCTCATTCTCAACAAGCATCAAATTGTAACTCAAATCTGAGTAAACAACAAATTGACCATCCCCTATAAATTGATGTTTTGTCGTCTAAGATGTGCAAACTCAAATGCCACTAGCTTCTTGATACTACCATTAGAAGCGCCTCATCAAAATGAACCTTATTTGTTTTGTTTTGAGTCGATTAGCTTGATATTGGTCTTAAAAACTGTAATTGAATTTGAATAAGGAATGTTGAGAATCCTTAACTATGGGAAAAGACGAAAACCAATTTCAAAAATGAAAACTTGAACATTTTGACAAAATCCCGAAATGAGCACTTTCCCATACAAAATTTGTAAAATTCGCGGTCTTCACTATGATAATCATGTTTGATCATTGATATCGTGTTAATTTTTATACTTGTTGTCTTTTGAAATATTGCACTCTTATATTTGAAATTCTAGCTTTCTAGTGTATATTTTAATTTCTTTAATGGATGTTTGAGTGTCTTATTATTAGCTAATTTCTTGATTTGCATAGGTTTAATCACAACCGTTAAGTTGCATAAATCTCGGAATGAAATGAAAGCGAAGCTTGTTTATGATATTATTACCAACGATTCAGCTTGAAAGAAACATCAACTTATCACTATGTCGCTAAAGAAGAGGTTACAATCACATGTACCTCTAGTTCTTGATGGAGCAATGGGTACATTACTTCCTGAATCATCACAAGCACATTCGTTATGGTCCACTCATACGGTCATTACTTCACCTTCAAGCATTAAATCAATTCATCTAGATTATATTACCAATGGAGCTCAATTGATTCAAACTTCTACCTATCAAACCAGTGAAACCGGCTTGAAAAACTCAGAATATTATAAGGAAAATTTTAAAGATGTAATTCAAAAGAGTATAGATTTAGCTTATGATGCATCCAAAAATAAAAATGACACTTGGATAGTGGGTAGTATAGGACCATATGGAGCCTCTCTGGCTAATGGAGCTGAATATACTGGCGATTATGGTGAAATCACACAAGAAGAGCTTAGAACTTTTCATGAAACTAGATTAAAGATACTTTGCGATGATCCAAAAGTTGATTTAATTGGACTTGAAACGATTCCCAATATAAGAGAGATCCAAGTATTGATTCAATCACTACAGAGGTATGAAAAACTTTTTTATCTAAGTCTAAGTGTTAAAGATGATACTTTAGCAGATGGATCTAGCTTGAATGAGTTGGAACAAGTTATCTCAAATATTCCAAATCTTGTTGTAATTGGTGTTAACTGTCTTTCATTAAACGATTCATTAAAATGGCTAAAGAAATTGAAACCCTTGGGTAAAGATTTAATTGTTTATCCAAATTCTGGTGAGATTTATGATGCAATTAATAAATCTTGGAAATTGAATCCTCAAGAAAATCTAACATGGAAAGAGTACGTGAAAGAGCTACATGATATAGGTAATGTGAGGATTATTGGAGGGTGTTGTAGAACAACTCCAACTGATATAGGTGAGATCAAGAGGGCAGTTGATGAAATTTTTAGATAAGCTGCTTATTATATACTCTCGTTTTGTGTGAGAATAAATGGAGAGTAGTGCATATAATGGGTTTTAGTACGCTTTAAATACATTCTTATACATTATTTTCATGTCGAAGTGCTAACCTGGGACATGCTAATCTTCTGTTGAGATAATGGTTATGTTTCATATAGTCATCCATCAAAGTACCATCCATCACAAGTGTGGCTTTCTTGGGATTTAGCGAATTTGTA
This sequence comes from Hansenula lynferdii, assembly GCA_030582155.1. Lineage (NCBI taxonomy): Eukaryota > Fungi > Ascomycota > Saccharomycetes > Phaffomycetales > Wickerhamomycetaceae > Hansenula > Hansenula lynferdii. Next base: position 44,781 of record JAKTWT010000075.1, on the reverse strand, counting down.
TTCAATTCAATCAATTGACGGAAAGCAAGATCTGAGATAGATACGGTGTTGTCATTTCTTGCTTCAACCCTTTCAACTGTCAACCTTGTGATTTATTCATACCCAAATTCTCGTGTATGCCTAGATGAAACTGGTTCAAACTGCAAAACATTTTTGCCATTGTTGAACACAAAGTAATCACTTCCAAATTTTCAAAGAGTGGGTAGTCGTTCCTTTAAATAAGATGGGACTTCACCCGATTTAAGTCTCTTGAACTGATAGGCTTCGTCAAAGACTTTGATTTTGCAATTCAAGCCTATTTCAACCCAGTTTTTCCAAAAAAATTGGATTCAATACAACTGAGAACCCTGAATAAAAACAAAGATAGATGAAATTGCTTCTCAAAGTACAGCTCGAGATAAACCTCTAGAGTAGTTTTACGTATGTAGAATTCAGAATAAAATGAAAGCTCGTTGATTACTCAGCAGTTACTAATCACATACTTCTCCAGAATTTCTAAGCAAAAAACACAAACAAGAATCTGCGGTTTTAGCTCAGTCGGGAGAGCGTTAGACTGAAGATCTAAAGGTCCTGTGTTCAATCCACAGAAATCGCAATTTATTTTTTTTTCGTGTTTTTTTCGGCGCGAACGCTTACGTAATCTCTCCACATAGACCCTTTATAAAGCGGGATTAGCCAATTGTATGACCTTCTATTCAACCTTGTTCGATTTGAAATTAAGCCTTGCTACATAAAATTCAACATTTTATGTATAAATTTTAAAGGGTCTTTAAACTTTGTTTCCCTTGTGGGGCAGCTATACTCTTGATTATGCTAGTCATGACTCGTGCTGAACAGTCAACTACAATAATGGTGATCGTAGATTCATAGATTAGTGATAATTAAATAAATAATAGCTTTTGAAATCATAGAGTGTCCAGCACTTTATATAAATTCAATGTTTAGAAAAGGGCATTGGAACACCTTTAATTGTAAAGAATGAATTTTCTCTAGTTGCAATACCAGCTAAAGCGTTATACCAAGCGATAAATGCAGTAATAACCCCAAACACACCAGCAGCTCTTGAAACCCCAACTCTACTTGTAAAATCACCAATAGTTAACAATAAGAATGTAATTTCCAAAAAGAAAAATAATGAGAAGAAAGCCACTGTTGATTTTACAGTACAAATTAACAATAAAAATGTGAAAATTGTCCAACCTAATAAGAAGAAACTAATTGCATTCTTCAATTCTGTTTCACTTTCATAAGCAGCTTTAATACCAAACCAAGGAACATGAATAGCACCATAACTCATCCAAAATCCACCATAAGAACTTAAAGCTGTACCACCAAAAGTGTTTTCCAGGGCAATTTCCCACATACCAGCTAATAATTGTACTAATCCACCATAGAAAAAAGCCAATCCAACAGCTATATTTGGAGTAGTGATACCCATAGCCTGTGCATTACACATTGAAAGTACAAAAGTAGTCAATGCGAAACCACATAGACCCAATGGAGCAGGATTGGCAAATTTATGAGTTGATGGAGCAGCATAACCTGGATTTAAAGTACCACCAAATGCACCAATTAAATCTGTCTTCAACACTTTTTCACGTCCAATCATTAAATATTCATTGTTATCACCAGCGTGACTAACTTTTGACACTGGATGGTCATCATAATTTGTTGTTTGATACTCCAAATTATCAGAGTTTGATACTTGTTTCTCTATGTCTTGGTTGTATTGGGTGGTCATATTGTAGAATGTTGGCTGTTGTGTATAAGTATTTGTAATTGTTGAAGGAATATTTCAAGATTTTATACTGGACCCTTGAAATATGTGGAGTATGCAGGTTAACCCGTTGTAATGATATCCCACTAAATAACTCAAATACCAAGACTGGACTCTATTGTGCTTAGCCTTACATGATGGCCAGTTTTTGTCATTTGTGTCATTTGTTGCTCCACAAAATCAAATACCACCACTTTAAAAGTTTAAACTACAAAGCTGCCCCGGCTTGATGGATTTTGGAGATGGTAGACTAAGTTTGCCCAGTTTGTTAATTGTTAGGACTTGTTTAGCGGAGTTTCCTAAGCGGGTTGTTGTGTTTATTGTTAGGTATTCCTGTTGATGGGGTTTGGTATAAACAGATCACAAGCTAACAGATGATATTATAGATAATACTGAAGATCACACTATAGTACTATAGATACTATAGATATTATAGATATTATAGATATAGCTATAGATCATACCTAATCCTGATCAAGCCACTCTTATCTCTTCGCGACCTCAGCCGTTGGCTATTGCTAGATCTTCAATTGCTGATACAACAATCAACAACAATCACCAACAGCAGCTCATCATGTCCATTCTCAGTCTATACACCAGCTCGCTCAAAAGGCACCCAAGAATAACCAACTCCATCTCCACGGGGTTCCTTTTCGGTTCTGGTGACATCTTGGCCCAGTTCATCAACCCTTCATCATCCGAATATGACTACAAGAGAACTCTGAGAGCTATAACGTATGGTTCGTTAGTATTTGCATTCATTGGTGATAAATGGTACAATGTGCTATCCAAGATCAAATTCCCCGGTGCTGCTTTGTCCAATCCAAGGTTAAACTTGCTGAGAAATGGTGCAACCAAGACTGCTATTGATCAATTAGGTTTTGCTCCATTGGGTATCCCATTGTACTACTCTGTTATGGCACTTTTGGAAAATAAACCAATTGAAACGATCCCTAAAAAATTACAAGACAATTGGTTTGAAACTTTGAAAGTCAATTGGATGGTTTGGCCCTTATTTCAAGTGGTTAATTTATCAATCATACCTGTTCAACATCAATTACTATGTGTTAATATCTTATCAATATTTTGGAATTCTTATTTATCTATAAGAAATTCTAAATCAAGTCATCAATTACCTGTTCATTCACCTCCTGTTCCAGAATAGTCCTCTTGATTAATATATACAATCTGTACATACTACATAGATTCATCATAAAGTTTCATTATTTATTATAATTTTAGAAAGATGTAGAATCCTTCCCCCATAAAAATGGATTACCCATTGGTCTTGATGTATTATATGGTAATGATTGATGAGGTGTTTGATAAAATGAAGAATTATGTGGCATGGATGAGGATGTTGTTGAGTTTGGTTTAGGTTTGGATTTATGTAAATTTAATAAATCAAATACAGGTGGTGGTTCTTTCCTTATAGGTTTTGTGAAAATAGGTTTAGATTTTTTAGAATTTGGTGTCAATAATGATAAAGGATCCTTATCTGTAGTTCTTCTCATTGGTGAATTTGACCTCGTAGGTCTTGAAGATGATTTCCGTGTCATGGAACTTGGTGTTAATAAAACCAATGGATCTTCTTCATTTGGTCTCTTGGAACTTGGTGTATTTGGAATAAAACTATAAGGTGTGGATCTTGGTAATGATGGTTTTTTGAAGGAAAAATCATTCTTGCTTCTTAATGGTGATGAACTTCTTGGTGTTGGTTCTGATACAAGTGATATTGGATCCTCTTTAGATCCACCAATTACATCTTCCTCATCATGATAATTTGTCCTTATAACTTGTGGTTCATTAATCATTGATCTCATTGGTGATGAAGGTTCACCAATTTTAAATGTATAAAGTTTTGGTGGTGTTGATCTTCTTTTCCTTCTTGGTGATGTTGCCCTGGTTGGTCTTGTAGATGTCTTTCTTGGTGTCAACAATACAAATGGGTCTTCCTCTTCAAATCTCATACTGTTTAACATTGTTGAATCTTTCCCATTTTGACTTTTTCTAGCATTGTTCAACGTATCAAACTGTGAAGATTTGGTTTTATCATTAGAATTTAATAAATTTATAGGATCTTTACTTGGATCAAAATCTTCTGTATTTTCTCCATAATCATCACCAGTTTCAATCTCATTAATATCATCCCATATATCTGTCTTTTGGAAATTTTGTAAATTATCAACATGACCTTTGTCTTCCTGTATACTAAAATCATCAAGATTTATAATATCACCTTGATCATCTTCATCATATGCACTATATTTCGCAATGATTGAATTCCAAACTATATCAATCTTCTTCCTATACTCAATCTCTTTCACTTCTAACTTCTCCTTATCCAATAATCCTCTCTTTCTCGGCCCTTGGTGATGACTTATAGGGTCTTTGCACAATATTTCAACTTGTTCTTTCCCAGTAGCTGTGTAAAACTCATTAGAAGTTCTTCTCCGTCTCCTCCTTCTTCTGGGTTGTGCTGGTTTTCTGGGTACAAATACCACCTCTTCCTCTTCAGTTTCCACTTCAGTTTCTTGATGATCCGATACTTCTGATTCGGATGATGTCAAATCTTGTAACGCGTCATATCGTCTCTTCATAAGAAATCTAGCATGGTCTCCTCTTGAGTGATTCCTCGATAAAAGCATTTCCCTCTTCAGAGTGATCTATTTCTATAGCCAATGTATTATTGTTTTATCAAGCAAAATTGAAATCAACGCTATCTTTACCCCGTAAATTGTGATTATAAACTATGTAATTCTACACTATAATCATCTATACTGTTTTTTCACGATACTAAAAATTCGCGAAACAGGTTAATTAAAACTGCCCGCCATTTTTTTGAACATTAACTTAAACTGAGAGCTTTAAAATTAGATGGTATTCAATAAATCAATTAGTCAGGTCTCTGTGATCCGAAAAACTTTGTGTCTGTTTGAGAGTATGTTCCCACGAGATCATGCTTATATGGTCAAAATCTCAATAGTCTTCCCCAGAATTGACATCTGGTAAGGGCACACTAAGAGGTACAAACTTCAAATTGGAATGAAGAGCTAAGTAAAACACTTTCTGGAAAGCTTAGCAAGCACAGGAAGTCCTTTAGTATCAGTACATCAGCTTCAACTACTCTGTACCCCACTGATATCTCCCTCAGATCATTATAGCTATTGTTCTTCCTCAAGATTCCGATATCATGTCGAATCGGGTTTAAACTGTATGAAAAATATCTCGAAAGTAAATTAGTACGCACCTGTTTCCAATATCAGTAGCAAGAAAAGGTTCAAGACCATGTTAAGATCTTCAGTGACGAAGAAGTTACTGAATCAAAGGAGCCCACTCCGCTCTTTCCCACACTTCCAAAGAGGATTTTCAAGATCTATACCCAATTTTACAACAACCACTCAACAAACAAACAACTCATGGAGTTTTAAACATAATACTAAAAAATATATATTCTTGGGAATATTGGGTACAGGTACCTTAGCCTATTTAACAAACGATACATTTCATGATGGTGTTAAACATACTGTCTTAACAGCAGGTAGAGTCTCTGTGGTTACATGGGCAACATTACAATGTTTTTATCATTATAGGAAAACATTAAATTTACCATCTGATAATAAAGAAGAATATTATCATGCTTTATCACAATGTCATTTGAAATGTGCAAAGATTACATTGAAAGCTCTTGAGAAGAATGGTGGGATTTATATCAAATTAGGTCAACATATTAGTGCAATGACATATCTATTACCAAAAGAATGGACAGGTACAATGATCCCATTACAAGATAAATGTCCTGAATCAACATTTGAAGAGATTGAAGAATTATTTAAAAATGACACTGGGAATAGTATAGATGAGATTTTCTCTTCATTTGATCCAAATCCAATAGGTGTTGCCTCTTTAGCACAGGTTCATATTGGTGTTTTGAAAAATACAGGTGAAAAAGTTGCAGTTAAATGTCAACATCCTTCATTAAAGCAATTTGTTCCATTAGATATCTATTTAACTCAAAATGTTTTCAAAGCTTTGGATAAAGTTTTCCCCGAATATCCTTTGGTTTGGTTAGGTGATGAATTACATGATTCAATTTATGTGGAATTAGATTTTAATAAAGAAGCAGAAAATGCAATTAAAACATCTGAATATTTTGAAAATTTCCAAAGTCAAACCGCTTTAAGAATTCCTAAAATTGTTTCATCAAGTAATAGAATCTTAATTATGGAGTTTATTGGTGGTGCAAGATTAGACAATCTAGATTATATGAAAGAACATAACATTCAACGTTCAGAAGTTTCATCTTGTCTATCTCATATCTTTAACAATATGATATTTACCCCTGGTGTTGGTGTTCATTGTGATCCTCATGGTGGTAACTTGGCAATAAGACCAAAACCTTCAGATCCAAATGATTATAATCCTTCAAATACTCATAATTTTGAAATTATCCTGTATGATCATGGTCTTTATAGAAATGTCTCCACTCAAATGCGTAGAGACTATGCACATTTTTGGTTAGCATTATTAGATAAAGATCATGAAAAGATGAAGAAATATGCAACAAAATTTGCTGGAATCAAAGAAGAACAATTTCCATTATTTGCAGCTGCAATTACCGGTAGAGATATTGGAACTGCTTTGAATTATGATATAAGCAAGACTAGATCATCTGAAGAAGTTAAAAACATGAAATTAGCATTATCAGAAGGTGAATTATTAACTGAATTGATGAAAATCTTGTCGAAAATTCCAAGAGTTGTGTTGTTAATTTTGAAAACAAATGACTTGACAAGACATTTAGATGAAACTTTACAAAATCCATTAGGACCTGAAAGAACATTTTTAATCTTATCACAATATTGTGCAAAGACAACTTATAATGAAGAATATGAACTAGCCAAAAGAAAAGGAATTGTTGTGAGATGGTTTAATTATTTTGAAGCGTGGATCAAATACCAAGAAAGATGGAGTCAATTGGCAATTTATGATTGTATAATGTTGTTCAAGAATTGGTTTAGATCATAATACTGTGTATAGATTAATCATATATCCTTTTCATTTGAATTTTCTTTAAGTTCATTCCCAAAGATTTTGTTGAAATCTTTCAGTGGTTTAGCAGGTGATCCTTCAATTTTTTCCATCTTGGTGAAACTTGAACCCGAAAAGGAACTTAGCTTGAAAGATGATGGCGATAATGGTATTTTCCTTTTGGGTTTCTCTGGTGCATGGGAAGATGGTGTAGATGTGGTTATTGTAGCGTTTGTTAATTTTGTAGTTGTTGACGATTTGGGTTCTCTGTTGAGTTTCAAAGTCTTAGAGTTTAATGAAGATTTGATACTACCAATCTTGGATTCCATTCCTCTGGATTGCTCAATCATAGAATGAAGTTGTCTTATCGAGTTTGATTTGGTCATTTTACTTTGACCTAATGGTAATGGATGTGGATTGGATATGGATCTAGACTTAGTACTTGTCTTTGCCAATGCTTCGTATTTAGCCTTCCATTCCTCTATTTCATTTTTAGTATTTTGATGATTAAGCTTTTCCATCATTAGTTGATCCTTGGAGTCACTGACCTCTTGTTCTAATAATATGTTCTTCTCCATAGCAAAATTATAATTGTCTTCTAATTCTCTAAAACTCAAATTCAAATTTCTTTCATTTTGTTCAATGTTATCGTTCAAAATCTCAATGTCAACAATCTTTGAGCTCTTCAGTTCCAGCTCTTTCTCCAGTCTCTCTGATTTTGCTTCTAGCTGATTCCTTATTTTTTCAAATTCTCGTTCCTTATCAGCCTTCTCAATCCGGATCTCTTTCAATTTATCCTGTAATTCTTCATTCTTCAGCTTCAACTCCTCATTATCAAGCTCCAGCGCTGTGAGCTCCTTCTCTAGTTCCTTCTCTAGCTCATAACTAGACGTCTGGAAATCGTTTAGCTCGGCCTCTAATTGTTGAATAGCATCAATAGCACTCTCATAATCCTTATATTTCACTTGACAAAACGATCTGTCCGGTGAAGATCCCACGCTTCTTGGAGACTCAGAGATCAAGTCTAGTCTTTTGATCCTGCTTGTTTCAGGAGTAGATGTCATCTTGAAAACAGGCTAAACAGGTATTTGAAGTGCTTCAAGTTTCTCCTATTGTTTGTAGATCGGATAAATTACTTTTGTTTACCTTTTTTCCAAACGTCAACATTCACGAATTTTTGCAATATGCACACTTTTAAACTACAAACCAACAATTCTAATTAATCATTACTATCTCATTAATTTTGTATATATAAGTATTTCTATTAACTTTATCATGGTTTGTGGTTTGATGATTATAAGGTTTTCAGCTCTTCTAACATACCTAATAAGACTTTTCTCGGATCTTCAAGATCAGGTTCCTCATCAATCCAATAATCATGAATCTGAACAATATCTTTCAAAAACTTTTCAATTTTGAATTTTTCACAATATTTGGTTCCTGTATGTTTGAACAAACCAAATATTAAAGTCCCCGATAAAAATGTGTTTCTTGTATAGAACCATGAACCAAAATGTCTATGTGTAGCTAATGGAACGTTTAATGCATCAATATTTTCAAATGCCTGGGAAAGAACTTGCTCAACAAATGGATGTGAATCAAAAGACTTGGTCTCATCATGTATCAACAAGTATACCAAAGGTCTGAATAATAGGATTTTCAATACAATCATTCTTGTCTTGATGAAATTTATGGTCTCTGGAACATTTGGTATAATTTTTTCATATTTTTGTGAAAGATCAGATGAAGCTGGACTTGAATTTGAGGATGGTGTTGCAACAGATAACGAAGCCTGGGAATCTTTTCTTTCTCCTGCAAGTGTAGCTGATGAGACTTTTGAAGAGCCCTCGGAGGTTGCAGGTGTAGTGGAAGTCATATTTGATTCAGTATCTGTCTCGGTATGTGAAGCGGTATTCGTATTTGAAGAAGTGGTCTTGTTGATTGATGATGCAGTCTTGAACAAAAATCCATGTGGTTGTAGAGCACCGGTGACAACATCTTCTTTCAAAATGGAATTTAAATGAGAGATCATACTATTTTCAACTTTCTCCAAATCTTTCAAATATTCAAGAGATTTGCTGATAATAGTCTCAATATTATATTTTTCCCATTTCAGATCATAAGAGTCTTCTAAAAATTCACCATCTGTCTTTGGTTTACCTGCTGACCCCACGGGGACGAAAAAATCATCAAGCATTCTATTTTCAAATTTCCTCAAAACGATTTCTGTTAGATAATAAAACCAACTTGATTCTTCATTAACATTATTGATCGAATCAAGAGGTGGTGATGGATAAACTATAGGAAATGGATAATTAACAATACCTGAAGCTGGCACTGAAGGTGATAATTCTACCCTCAACTCACTTTCATACTTAACACAAGTATGAAATACCCTTTCCACTACCCTTAGTCCTTTATCTTCGAATTTTCTTCCAAGACTCTTGTAACTTTCTAAAATTGTCATTAGTAATGTTGAAGCCTCATAGATTGCACTCCAAGCTTCCAAAGGTTTGATAATATACATCAAATATGTTGCCTTCAGTAGATTATATTGGACAAGATCCAGATTATCCATGGGTATCTTGTGCTTTGGAGTTAATACCAAGTATTGAGCCAGTGTGTATATACTGTATGATGTTTCAAAACTTTCAGACCGTTCATCAATTGAAGTGGAGAAATTCTCCAAGTTGGTGAATGTCAAAGGGCGAGTTATGGAAGCAGAAGCAGCACACATTAGTAGTAAAGGAAGTCTTACCAGCCCATCTGGGATTTGTAAGTTTATTATACTCAACTCTGGATTTATTTTCAGCTGGGTTTTGATGAAATCTGATGTCTCTAATAATGATCTTGAATCTATGAATGGGTTTTTCGTTTGAATGTTTTGTAAGTAGTTTTCCAAATATTCTCTTATATTTCCTCTTAAATGTAGATCCAAGAACCCTAGTTGTTCATTTGTAAACATTCCAATATTCGGTAGCCCTTGATTATTTGTCTCTGCTAGTGTAGAATTTAAAGGCTTGACATGATATTTCTCTTGAAAGATTGGCCATTTAAGCACACCTTCCACTTTAGTATACCAATTACAACTAGACCATAAAGGAGTCTCGGGTTTCTCATTTTGTAAAGTGGCAATCTTGGTCATTTTTTCACTAAGTTCAGCAGCTTCCTGTTTGACATTTCTGTACATACATTTCAATCCACTTTTCGTACAAGCACCACATGTAGGCTTTCCCAAATCACACTTGATCTTTCTCAATCGACAAGATTCACATGCTGTCATGGTACGACGTCTTGGAGTGGCATTTGGTGCACGTCTTCTTCTTTTCGGTGCGCTTGGTTTGGTGACTTGAGGTTGAAGATACGCTCCTTGAGGGATAGATTGTTGAGGATGTAATGATGGAGGAACATTATACTGTGGTGTGAACATTTGCTGTGGTTGCTGGAAAGGTGGCTGTTGAAAATGTTGTTGAAATTGAAGATGCGGTTGATGTTGTTGTTGTGGGAAGTTCTGTGGGAATTGTGGTGCACCCCAAGACTGATTTTGTGAAAGCTGGTGCATTGTCATCTGTACTTGTTGTTGCTGCTGTTCTTGAGGATGTGGCATATTCATGAAAGGTTGTTGTTGTTGTTGTTGTTGTAATTGTGGGTCAAACGCAGGTATCGAGCCCATTTGAGCTTGTTCATAAGCTGGAGACTGGTGAGAAATGTGTGAAGAGGGTATCTGTGCTATATTCTGTTGCTGGTTGTCGCCCATGACGTTTCTTCTGGGGCTATCTTGCTCGTATTTTAGGTGGAAGCCTGGTAAGGTCATATTGACAGCTAGATTTTGGCGTCAAAGACTTTTCTTTGAGAACACTTTTGCGCTTTTAGGTTTGGGGTTATTAAGACTGGACGCCTTCTCTTGGGTTAGCTTTAAATTGTCCTCAACAATACGCCGGTGCGGCCTTTCAATCTCGGTGTCTTGATGGGTTTTGGTGTTGATGTCTTGAGGATGAATTAAAAGCACCAAAAGTCAAGTCAGATTTCAGACGTGCAAAACCCAATATTCTCTATGCAGCCTTCAAATAGCACAATTATCTTAAAAAATTGAGATTTACAAGGGAAATCACACCAAAAAGTGCAGAATAAGTTAGATTTGACCTTTCGCAATATTCTAACCATTTATTTCCAGGTTTCAACGACTCTAGATGACAGTGCTACTGATTTGGGTTGCCACTGCTTTACATTAATATCAACAGCGCAGTTTCCCGCTTATGCATCTCTGTCTAACTCTGGGCACCTCGAGGCTGGAGGCTAGGTAGAGGTCTCACCACGCTAGGCTCAGGGGCTCTGCCTAGGATTTTAAGCTTTCCCGCCCCAGCTCATTTACGGTTGACATTTGCGCTAAGCTACATATGGATTTTGAACTTGGAACGAGCTTTCCAAATTAGCTCAAAGATCTAATCCTATCTAAGTTCAGATGAAATTGTAGTTTCTGGGATGATATTACACCTATTAAATATTTGGGATATCAGTGATAGTTGAAACTTGTAATATCCAATTGGACCTTCAATTCGATAAACCCTACAGAGTTTAGACATTACACTAATTTTATTCATGCTAGTGGTCTGGGAAGTAGAACAAAGCCTGCATAAATAGTTCAATCTTAATCGTACTGTCAAAAGCAATACGTAGTACAATTTGATTTCATTTAACCGGCTGCACCAATTCTAAGAAGGTAATTACAATACGATTGTTGAACATTATGAGTTGAATTTTTGAATCAGTCTTGAACAATCATGATTCCAACTTTAACTCGGCTATAGCACGTCAATTGATGATATACACTACGTACTATTTTTCACCTGCTATTACACTATAGGCGCTGTACGTATTTGTCTCCGTCCCCAGTAAAAGTCCGCGAAACCCTTCTACCTTCTATAAAGTTTTGTTATATATTCATTAAAAATATTTAACCTGTGGTACACCAGGCGAAAAATGATCCAAATTTTTATATTAAAGCTTATAAACCACATAATTTTTTTCCAAAATTTGAAATTTTATACAAATAAGGACTTACTAAATTTTTATAGAATTTCAAAATTAAAGGTAAAAAAAAAGTTGAAATTTTTGACCTCTCAAAGTGACCTTAATCAAAATAAAAGTAACTCTATATCAAAGAGAAAGCTTTAAATATCGATATTCTCAACTAAAATCTTTGATCAAACGAGCAGAAAAGCTCCAAAAATTCAAAAAACAAAATTCAGAAGCAAAGTAAGAAAACCACCAAAATTTTTCAGTCAGAAATCACGGGCGTGTGGCGTAGTTGGTAGCGCGCTCCCTTAGCATGGGAGAGGTCTCCGGTTCGACTCCGGACTCGTCCACTTTCTTTTTGCATCTTTTTGCCCATCCCGAATAAGTCTTAAGCTCAACTTTTTGATATTATGATAGAAAAGATGGTAATGATTCTCAAAACAACTTCGATATCAAAGGTATCAGTGCTTATATAGTTTTATGGCTGTTTTAGCTTGTTAATTGATTTTTTTTGGTGTGAAGATTAAAAATTCGCGATTTTTTTGATGTTTTGATATAGTGGAACTTGAAATAGATCTATTGAATGCGCGTGTAAACTATTGATATAACTATACTCAAAAACAGCTCAAAAATATGGGTATCAATTATCTAATACTTCTTTCCAGACAGGGGAAAGTGAGATTAACAAAATGGTACATTCCATTATCACAAAAGGAGAAAAGTAAAATAACAAGAGAGTTGACTGCTTTAGTTTTAGCTCGTCGTGCAAAGATGTGTAATGTTTCAGAATATAAAGGTAAGTGTCAAGTTTGAACTTTATCAAGAGGGATAGAATGCTAACATGAAAAATAGACTCTAAGATTGTTTACAGAAGATATGCTTCGTTATTCTTTATTGCAGGTATTGATAACGATGAAAATGAATTATTAACGTTAGAGATCATTCATAGATACGTGGAACAAATGGATAAGGCGTATGGTAATGTTTGTGAGCTAGATATCATTTTCAATTTCCAAAAAGCATACCATATATTGGATGAATTATTAATCGCTGGTGAGATACAAGAAAGTTCTAAAAGAGAAGTTTTAAGAAGAGTAGGACAACAAGATCAATTTGAAAATATGGATCAATTGGATAGTGTGCTGACTTAGGCTACTACAAGGAAACAGGCAACTCATAAAAACATCATAACGAATTTACTTTAATGTACACTATTTTCTTTAAATGTTTTTTCTTTTTTACTCCACAATTGTATCTTGTACCAACATATTAATATACTCATCAATTGTTGTATTTGAAGGTAGTTCAGACTTATCGAAAACTCGTAATACAGATTCCCTAGCCTCAACAGTTTGTTCATCATCAACATCTGCCCAAGGAATATGAACGTAATCAGCCTCATCAGCTTGCTTTCTAGCTAATAAAGCACCTCCTAATCTTGGTGCATTATCCACAGATCCCTTTACACTCATTTGAACCACTTGAACACCAGATTGAGCACCATGATTTTGATTCCCATTTTCTATTCTAGCCATCTCCTTTTTATCAGCAGATTCTTTATCGATATAACTAAATGCAGGTCTCATTTGTGCACATTTCCCTACGGGTATCAAGACCAATTCACCGTTCTGTACACTAGCAGCATAATAGCCATCTGAATCTTTCAATACACCTCTAAGTGTTTGTTTTTGAACAACCCCCCAATTATCATTCTTAGTTGGATCATAAAATTTTGTTGTATCAATTGGAACATCAACTTCTATAACATCTGTATCAGGTTTTTCACGTGCCTCCAAGATACGGTTGTTATGTATGAATGGACGAGAAGTAGGACGACCCGGGTACTGTAGTAGTAATAGACGTTCTTCAGGATCTGATTGTTTTAGTATGACTGGGATTTCTTTTATAACAGGATCATCTAAATCTTGAGATGGATCATCTTCTGAAAAAATTGGTGTCTGTTGATGTGAGTGTGGGAATGATGGTGATGGCTGTATCTCATCATCTTCATCTTCTTTCACGAATAGTCTTCCACTCATGACTTAAAGGAGTTTTAGTTGTGTACTTTATTGTTGAATAGTTTTATGTCATGTCTCCGAAGAGCTTATAATTTTTTTTTGTATAGGCATCGGAAGTGGTTAACGCACATTTCTAGTGAAGATTATAAACAAGAACTACATGAAATAATAGACAAGAATTATATAATATTCCAAAATCTAAGTTGATGAATGCACAAATTTTATAAATACAATTCCTCTATTAAAACAAAACGAAAAAAAAAACACACCTGTAGAGTCTCATATATATCTAATCTTTTTCATTATCCTTCACAGTTGCTTCTAGATGTTCTAGTTGATCCAAAATTTCTTTACAGACTGAAACAGTATCTTTACCTTTGAAAGCCTCCAGTTCCACTTTTAATTCACAAACTAAGAAATGCATATTTCTCCATTGAACTAATTCAAAATCATATCCAACTCTTTTGGCCATACCTGGTCCATATAATCTTAATCTATCACCATTTTTTTCAAAGATTTTACCTTCTTCTTTCAAAGTGATTGGATTTAATTTAGGAAAATTGGCATGAACAAATAAAATCTTTGGTATTTTAGTTACAGGTTCTAATTCTTGATTTAATTCTTTAGCAGTTTCTCTTTGTCTCTTTTTAGCATTTTCAATGTTATAATCCTCTACTGGATCGTATTGACCCATACCTGTACCGATAAATTCATGATCCATATTGAAATGACCAAAGGCATTTAGAAATTGCTTAACTTGATAATATGTTGATTTTAACGCCACTGTAGCTGCTAAAAATGTTTCTTTATCACCTTCACCATCTGAGCCTTGTGAGAATAATGGATAATAATAATCAGGTCCATACAAATTGTAATAAAGTGCTAAAAATAATTCTTTAGCATGTGAAGTCTTGGATATCATTAATTGACCAGATTCTGAAGTTGGGTCAGGTATAGAACCTTTTCTATCATGTAATGGAACCTCTTTGGAATCTTTATCACGATCATCATAACCGAATCTAACTCTATCATTTGTAATTTCAATATCTGCAATCTTGTAATAATCTGGTGAAGTGGCTCTTCTCCAAAAATCTGGCCATGTGATTAATCCCGTACTAATAAATGGTTCATTTTCGAAAAGATAATCTGGGGCATGTACTGGGATATTATCAGCATCAACAAGTAAAACGTTTTCAAAACTTGATACAATCAATGCTAATGCCTTATATTGATATCCTTTAAATTTAAATTTTGAATTAGCGGCATCACCAAGTGCATGTTCCAATAAGATACATCTTGCGTTTAAAGCTGGAAAGATTCTACCACATAAATCTAATTCATATTCTTCCATTGTTGGGATCACAACTTCAATTGGTAATTTGGATCCCAATGATCTTAATGATTTAATTGATAATAATGCCAACCAATTGAATTTACCACCACCAACATAGACGATACCATTACCTTTGTATAATGGTTTAGGTACCGATGAAGGCAATTGATTTACAACGAGTCTATGAGATGTTTGTAAGCTTTCCACTTCCTCTGGAGTCAATTGTAAGAAGCTTGATAGATATTCTTCTGAAAATACAACATTTGAATCACCATCGTATCCTGCATGGTAAATACGATCATCAGTTTTATATCTTTCTAGTTTAGGGATTTTAGGTTCACCCTTTTTCAGTATTTCAAATACCTTGTTGAACAATGTATGACCTAATAATAGTCTTGATCCAGACTTATCTTCATCAGTTTCTTGGTGAATATATTTCATCTTTTCCACACGACTCTTTTCAGCGGATTCAGATTGTTTTTGGGCCTTTGGCTTGGCAGCGTGTGATTTATAGAAAGGTATTGTTTCATCGTTGTCATTTTGTGAGGTGGAGTCTTGGTTAGATGATGATGACAATTGGAAAGATGATAGTGATGATATTGAAGAGAAATGGTAGACAACTAGTAGCACTATGAAGAACAGCAGTACCAAAGAGCCTTTCTTCCTAAAGACTCTCTTAGTCTTGTATAGCAGAGCGTTCATTTTAATGGGCTCTGTCTCTTAGTTATATTGTATATGTTGAAGAAATGAATTCCAATAGTTGATGACACCAGTCAAATGCTTCGGTATTAAATAAAGTCCAGCACAGCGTGTGTTTCTATGGGGAAGTCTCACAAGATGCTGCCTATGTTATGAGCTTCTCCTTTACCTGATCAAGAGCACCCAACAAATCGAACCACTAAAATCCACAAACAGCTTGTGATGAAACGATTAGTTGTAAAGATCAACTTGAGTATTCAATTGTAAACATCTTTTTCAGTTGAAAAACCACAACGCCAAAAAAATTGGTTCGCGGATTTCAAAAGAAAGAATTTGACGCACGCGGGCGCACAGCTCTAGGCAGAGCTAGGTAGAGCTAGGCAGAGGTTAGGCAGAACATTACATCATGTTAGGCGGAGCGCTAGGCGGGTGCTCTTTAGACAGACTTGTATGGAGCCAGATGAAACCTTTGCTTATACTATTTTGCAAGAGTTAGGAAGCTGTTGATTGCGGGAGAGGGCTATAAGAGAAATAAGGAAAGGTATTACACCATTAGATAGACAACTGGGCTCTAGATAGCTACTGCTTTAAATACCGTTCAGATCTCGTCCAAGGTGACGCATTGTTGATCGTTGCATTTATTATGGTTCCCGAAAGAGCTCTAGATTCTATTCAACAGAGTAAACCCCTCTATCCAGCCCCATGAGCTTGAGATATCTACCTGTGCAGCTATAATCGTTGAGTGTGAAGTCCTTTGATGGGCCACAAGAACACTTCTTATCCTTTCGGACTGATTTCTCCAGGGGACATTGTGAATATGGAGGATGGATATATCCAAAATCATTGATCCAAAACACTTCATCTTTGCTCAGGAATAAGCTTGTAAATATGCTTCTCACAGGTCCATCTCCCCATCTATCATAAAAGAACCCACCTGATTGATCCAAAAATTGGAAATATTTTTGGAATAATTCACTTCTAAAGAAATCCAAGTCCGCAACTTCGAAATTCGTCCAGAAATGACAAAGATTATAATCACCATCTTCATCCATTATGAAATCTCTAAGGTTATCCTCTGGTAATGAAAATTGTGCCTCGACATTTCCCGCAATGAAGTTCAAAATAGTTTGAAATAAAGTGGGTATAGTGATCTTGAACTCATGGATAGATATAATGAATCCATATTTTTTCGACTTTTCCCTCATGAACTTGAAGACATCGTAATCAATATCACAGTACAGTTTGGTCTCTGGTTCCACTCTCCAGTAATACTTGTAGGGCCTCATCAATTCATGCCATTGATAAAACCCGGAGTACCAGCGACACATATGTCTATACGACTCTACACCACCGTATATAACCTCATCTTTTAATACCTCCATCGAGTGCTTGACACGTTCTTGATCGATCCAATCAGGATATGACCAATGCTCTTGAGAGATCTTCCCAAATTTAACATCACCACTAATCAACGGTTTAACCGAATCTTTAAACTCCCGTGTAAACTCAACATCGTTCAAAAACACCCAGTCGTAATGATACCGGTGATTGAACCTGTCTTCAACAGACTGGATCGTTTCTAGTATCTCATAAAGATCTGAGTTTCGACATAGTGTTAAAAATGTTGCATTTTCTCGTTGATATGTCCCAAATTGTCCTACAATCGGAACCTGATTGGGATAAAACAAGTAAAGGATGAATGAAAGAACTAGGGGAATTGTGAATAGGAGCATATCATATCATGGTTATCCCGTTTGAACCTTCTGAGCTTGGGATTTAACTTTTGTGCTAAATTCTAGCGTTTTTTCACAGATTTCCAACTGAAATTTTGATCCATACAATTTTCACACGCGATTTCAGAGCGGAAATGAAATGTTTGATGAACAATGTGGGATATTGAGACAGTTTCCAATTTGGCCTAGTGAAGTTCCCAATATAAACACGATGATTGGCGTAGGATGCTTCCAAGGCTCCCGAGTTTTCAAGTCCCAGCTAAAATTTCGGGCGTTGAGCTATGCAAGAACGTTGTACAGAAACGTTTCCCAGCATCTAAGGACTTGTATGTTATGTAAGTATAAATAAATTTGAATTTTCTATATACAAAATCACAATTCGCTCGTGATCTCCTCCAAACGGTCGTTCGTAACAGGACTCATTCCTTTAAACTCCATATGATAAGTGGATCTCCCCTGTGTTAATTTCCTCAACTTGGGCAAATATCCAATCATCTCTCTTAATGGTACAACGGCATGGATGGTCTGGTCACCGTTGAAACTATCATTGCTCTTAATTAGCTCCAGTGTTGGATCATATGGAGCATATTGAGCATCGCTTATCTCTCTGAATTTAACCATCTCGACATTATCACCACCATCTGCAATACCACTTATGGTGGCCTTACGTGCACTGGTTAAATCTTGCATCACATTACCAATATCCTCTCCACTCACATCGATACTAACATCCATCACTGGTTCCAATGCAACGAAATCAGCTTCGATTTGTAGCATTTCTAAGATACATTGACGTACCAATTGAATCCATAATGATACATTTGTAGCATCGATTGGTAAATCAAATTTTTCAACTTTTATCAAGACTGAGTTTAATGGTAATTTCAATATAGGACCTCTTTGAATACTAGAAATAGAACCCGATATGAATGCATTGACACATGATTGATATGGCATGACTTTATCCCATTCATTAGGCTCAACATCAACTTCCAAAATATTATTATCACCCAAATTTATTCTTGTGACGCTTTCATTGGCATCCAGAGCCTCTTCAGGCATTGGTTGCATAGAAAGTGTTATACTGAAACCTGATTCTTCATTACTTTTAGAAGAACTCAATTGCTTAGTAGCTGTTTCCTTATATGATACCATAATTTGACCAATTTCAATTTTGGCTTTTAAATCTCTTAACCGATCTCTGGCAATTTCTAAATGTAATTCACCCATACCTGATAATAAAATCTGACCATTTTCTTCATCAACAGTGGTTTTCAAACTTGGATCCTCTCTCAATAAAATTTTCAACGCTTCATCCATACTTCTCTTATCACCAGAAGTTCTAGGGACCAATGATATACTGAAAACAGGAGGTGGTACCACAATAGGATTGACCACAATACCAAGCTCTTTAGGTTGTAACTTCTTATTTTGTACATGTGATAATATGGTATCACCAGTCTTAAACTTATCAGTAACAACAACACCTATATTTCCTGAGGTAATCTCATTGACATCTTGTGGGACATTAGCATGCATAACTAACAACTTACCCAATTTCACTTTTTCACCATTAACGTAGACAGTTTGATGGTTTTTCAATTTCCCACTATAAACACGTACAAAAACCATAACACCACGAATAGGATCAGTTATAACTTTGAAAGCCATGGCCACTGATAAATTTTTGTTCTTGTTGACAACGGCACCTTCATTGGTCAATTGCACGGGACAACTGACTTCAGGAGTGCATTGTAATGGAGATGGCAAATAGTAATTAATGGCATCCATCAAAGGCTGAACACCAATGTTTTTGAAACTTGCACCACATAAAACAGGAACAGCATAGTTTGAAAGTGTAGAATTTCTTATAGCTTTTCTCAAAATATCTGATGGAACTTTCATGTAATCCTCAGTCTCCAAGAACGAGTTAATGACAGATTCGTCAAATTCACCCAATGTCTCAACAAGTGATTCACGACAACGTTGAACCTCATCTAATGTTTCACCTTCCAGTTCAGAAACAACAATTTCATCTTTATCTTTGCCCCATTGAAGTAATTTCTTGTCCACAATATCTAATACACCAACAAATTGTCTTTCTCTATTCTCCAATTCTTTAAAATATGGAACATTCAAAAGTAGCACCCTTGTTCCTAATTTCGAAATAATCTCTTTAACAGTCCTACTAAAACCTGCACCTTCTCTATCCATCTTATTTATAAAGAACAATTTTGGAATAGATTTACTCTGTTTCCAGACTTTTTCAGTTTGTGCCTCAACACCAGCAACAGCATCCAATATAGTCACTGCACCATCAAGAACTTTTAAAGATCTTATAACTTCAAACCCAAAATCAGCATGACCAGGTGTATCAATTAAATTAATCTTGTGTTTATTCCAAGGTATTGTGATTGCTGCACTTTGAATTGTGATACCTCTTTCACGCTCAGCAGGCAAGAAATCAGTCACAGTGTCACCTTGGTCCACGTTACCAATTCTCTGTGTGATACCACTATAGTATAGCATTCTCTCCGTGGTGGTGGTCTTCCCAGCATCAATATGGGCAATTATACCAATGTTTCTCACTTTGGAGATTGGATGCGATGGAGGTGCCCTGAGGTGTCTCGAAGTGCTGAAGCACCTCACCATTGAGTTTCTCCATATCGAGACAGTCATTTTGAGCCTTCCAAAACTGCTTAATTGAGCTTCTAAGTTCTAAATCTTTTGCTATTCATTATAATATCTTTGAGCGTGTCCGTACAGTAAAAAAAATCCGCGAAACATTTTTTTTTTGCCCGTATAGACTCTGAAAAAGATTATAGAAAGTCAAAATGAGACGTATTGTTAAGAGATTTATTTGTAAAAAGCTATAGATTCCACAATGGACGATTTTGACATCAAACAGACATATTTGAACTTTCTTGAGGAAGATCCTGAGATCACCATGCCAATAGCGGCCATCGAGTCGCTAGTGACTCTTTTGAAAGTGAAACAACCATCAACATCAACAGAACTGATTAAATTGACTCAAAGTGCGACTGATACATTGAAACAATCCATTCCAAATGCAATCTCGCTTTCTGCTGGTTGTGATCTTTTCATGAGGTTCGTGCTAAGGAACACCCATTTATACCAGGATTATGAATCGTGTAGACGTCATCTAGTGGAAAATGGTCAATTATTTTTGGAAAGATCAAAGGCATCAAGAGATAAAATTGCTGAGATTGGTGGTAGATTTATTACAGATGATGATATCATTCTAGTACACTCTTTTTCAAGAACTGTGTTTACATTATTGAATCATGCAATTGAAAAGAAAGTTAGATTTAGAGTTATCGTAACAGAGGCAAGACCAACTTTCCAAGGTCAAATAATGGCCAAGATGTTAAGAGAAAAGGGAATCCCAGTGACTTTAATTGTGGACTCCGCAGTAGGATACGTGATACATAAAGTTGATAAGATTCTGGTGGGTGCCGAAGGTGTTGCAGAAAGTGGTGGTATAATAAATCATGTTGGTACATATCAAATTGGTGTTTTAGCGAAAAGTGCTAATAAACCTCTTTATGTCGTTTCAGAGAGTCATAAATTCGTCAGAATGTTCCCATTGGCACCAGATGATATCCCAACTGATCAAAACTCATTACATTTCACTACAGAAAATGAAGATATTGATTCTTCACCACAAATTGATTTCACTCCACATGAATTTATAACAGCATTGATTACAGATCTGGGTGTATTAACACCAAGTGCTGTTTCTGAAGAACTTATCAAGATGTGGTATGATTAGATTACACGGGTTAAATCAGTATAAATTTTATAGCATTATATGTTTTGTTCTTTAATGAACTCTAATTTCATATCTAAATAAATAGTAATCTCTATATATGGTTTATACCTCTAGAACTGAAGTTTTCCTCTCCTCTCCCTCTTATATTCTAAGCAGATCATTTGTTTTCGTTTAATTCGTCAACGGTTTTTTCACCTTCAACAACAGATTTAATACTTTCTAAAATATCTTTGAAAGAATCAAATTGTCTGAAAACAACACCTTGTCTTCTACAATAAGTGACAAGATCTTTTCCTCTTTTAGCAAACAACAAATCAGTTTCTTTAGCAGCTGATAAATCCGAAACACCATCACCACAGTAGAATAAAGTTTGAGATTTAGCATCTTTTCTTGATTCCCTATATGGTCTAATAGCTCTTGATTTATCATGACCGAATGGGGTTTCATCAATGTAGACAATTTCCCATGAACCGTCTTCATTGACTTTCACATCATTTGAAATGATTTCAATTTTATCAATTGATTCTTCACCAACTAAACTTTGTAAAAGAGCTTTGATGATTGGTTTCATACCACTTGAAACAACAATGACTGGAATATCATTGGCTTGAGCCCAGTGGAAAGCTTCTTTGAAACCTGGGTCTAATTTGATGTTTTTCAACAAGTAATCAACACATTCAGGGAATGGAGTTGGAATAGATTCCAACATTAATGAAAATGCTTCTCTGAATGATTTCTTTTCGTCTAAAACTTCATCGTTCAAGACCTTACGTTTATCATAGCCAAACCCTAGGTTATCAGTGATGAAATCGTTACTATCCTGTTGACATTGAGTTAGTTAAAAGGCGTTCAAAAGTCACATCACACCACATGTCAAAGATCAATTCATGATTGCTGCAGTCTAGACGAAAGGTGTATACATACTTGTAAGGTAACAGTACCGTCGAAATCGGTGAAGATAATAGCTTTTTTATCAGCGTGTTTATTAACAAATGACATCTTGTTTTGGCGGTGTGTGGTGGAGATGCTACTGTCTAAAGTATATCTAGGTCTTAAATGTATTGGTTTGAAGGGTTCGCTCGCCGACAAAAAATCGCTGCTGCCCAAACAATGTCACGTGCACCAAAAGCGCAACTCAAAAAACAGCAATTTTTCAACATAAAAAACACGGGCGTGTGGCGTAGTTGGTAGCGCGCTCCCTTAGCATGGGAGAGGTCTCCGGTTCGACTCCGGACTCGTCCATTTTCTTTTTTTGCTCATTTTGCAAAATTTTTATCCTTTAAACTACTTTGATTTCCGTAAAGTCTCTTGTTTTTTAGTTCATTAAAACTAGAAAAGGTTGATCAGGTGAGTGCGAAGTTTTTTTTATTCAAAATGGGTACCAAATGGTGTGAATTTTGCAGATTAAAATGTCCGGCCTACAATACCCGCGAATCTTATAATCTATACATAGGCCATAAATCTCAGCGGTTAAGATATGTACACAAAACCAATATTTAAATTGTCTGTGTTTAAAAATCGGCTTGTACATCATGATGAAGCTTAAGATACTCAAATTCAGTGGATAATATCCAGTTTTTACCAGTGAGAGTTTGTTTGTCTCTTTATGCTGCTTGTGTCCAAAGGCAAAGAAGGTGGTGTTAGTGGGTTTTGAGATTGATTAAATAGAGTGTTGATCTTGTATTATGTTTTCAATTAGGTCCAAATCCAAGAATCAGGGTGGGTCGCTGAGAGTGAAATCTAAGGGATCTATGAAGAATGAAATCTTGTCTGGAACAATCGCTGAGGATGAACCATATCAGCCAAACTTACAACAATACGAGAACACTAATCCTAGTGCAAATAATGAAAGTTCACCAGAACCAAACTTTGACCAAGAATCGGCCCTTTTGAATGTTATATCTATTGCAACAAGTTCCAAGAGCTCTGATCCTAGCATTAATCGATCTCTCAATGAAAATCCTGGTAACTTTTCTAGTATACACGATAATGGTGATCTCATAGAATACCCAACATCTTACATTTTGCAGACTGATAGTGACGATGAAACATATGAGAACCGCTCAAGAACGCAACCCAATAGTGCGCTGTTGATCAACCAAGAATTAAAATCTCAAGACCCGATTGAGGAAAACGCCAATTCTTCTGTTTATAGCTCAGAGAATACTGTCCGAATCTCAATGGAGAATAGCACTATGGCCAATACACCTCTGAGATACATAAATGCTGATCAGTCAGTGATGAACAGTGCACCTTTACCACCAAAAATTAGGAGATTGGACTCTAGAAGGGAACCTGGTTTCACAACCACACAAAGTGCAAAACCTTGGGACAGTGATTACGTTGGCGGAGAGATTGATCTAGATCCACCAAAATCTGCTGGTATTCATCCAGCGAAAGAGAACGAAAACATTCTTTCTCGTTCAATGTTCAATATTGGATCATCACTGACTCAAGATCAAAGCGGATTGGAACTTGAAAGCTCTGAAAAGGACGAGGACAGGGATCAGTATCGAAAGTTGACAAACACAAATGATCGAAACGATATAAATAAATGGAGTAGCGCCATTCCTGCACTAGAATACTCCAAAGACTTGCAGGATACATCGGAAGCCACATCAACTTCCATAAACGCTAAACAGGGGCTTCAAGAGACTTTATTGAGAAGAGAAGGATCCATCGCTGATTCTCAAAAAGAACTACTAGATGTGATTAAAAACAGTTTATCAAGAAATAGATCATTGAAATCCAACTTTGGATCAAAGAATGTTAAAAACGACTCTCCACCATTATTGTTTTCTCAGAATAGAGATAGCATTAGTCGTTCGGTAAGCTTGAAAAAAGATCACAAAAATGAAAAATGGAACAAATCAGAGGATTCAGAAAATGGAGATACAGCGGTAGAACCTGAATTTATTACAAGAAAATCATCGATTGGTTCCTCGTTGAAAGAGAATGACCCAAAGATAAATATCGCAACAAAGGATTCTGATTTAAACTGTTTGAAAACCGAGATAACGAAGGTCAATAACGACTCTAGGTTTTTTGGGTCAGGTACGGATTTACCACTGATGTTCAAAGGAAATGCGAATGATGAAGATGATTTCAAGTCCAATAGAAAGTCCAAATACAATGGGAAACGAGGAGATGAGAAAGATAATGGTGGGGATGAAAATTGGAGCACAAGATTGAGGAAACCTCCGAGTGACAAACTGTATTCGTTGGCAATTTGGTTTTTGATAATGATTATAATTTTGATGGTGTGCATATTTACACCGATGATAGTTGTTTATTCAAGAGGGACAGAATCAATAGTGACGAGATACCTTAGTAACATCAATCCCAATCGAAGAAACGATATTATCAGCAAATTCTATCCTTTGGGGGCTGCCAACTCTTCTCTTCCAAATACAGAAGCAAGCAACAACATAGTGCTTGGAGGTGGTTATAAGAACATCAGCAATGCAACAACCACATTTGCTGACCAGAAGGTAAATATAGCTGGTCTATCGAAATTTGAAAATATTCCCCTGAAATACCAAAAGGTTGAAGAGATTGAACAGATCATGAATAATAGTGCATTGAGAAATGTGTTTTATGGTATTAATTATGCTCCAAGAAATGTTATTTACCCAATATGTGGAGCAACTTTGCATGATGTGATGTTGGATGTGGCACAACTATCGCAGGTTACATCTCGAATAAGAACCTATGGGACTCAGTGTAACCAGGCAAAGTTCATACTTGACAGCATCAAGACTTTGAACTTGAATGTATCATTAGCCATGGGTGTATGGATTGGTCCTAACGATGATATCAATCAGTTACAGATTGAGGATATGAAACACTTATTACGTGAATACCCAAGGAAGTATTTCGAGGCTATATTCATGGGCAATGAAGTTTTGTTCCGTGAAGAGCAAACCCCTGAGAAATTAATTGGATATATCAAGGATGCAAAGGCGTTTGTTAAAGATGAAATGAAATGGGACTTGCCCGTAGGAACTTCTGAATTGGGCTTAAGATCAAATTTTGATGTCATTCAGGCTTCAGATATTTATGGTTCAAATTCACATCCATTTTTCACAGGAAAGACTGTTCAGCTTGCAACAAGATGGGTTTATGATTTCATCAAATACCAGATAGAACCAATGAAGGAAAATGTTAAAAGCAAGGCACAAATCATAATATCGGAAATAGGATGGCCATACCAAGGTGGTAAATATAAAAATGCAGTGGCTGGAAAACGTCATATGCAATACTTTTTGAATAACTGGGTATGTGAGGCTAAAGGTAAATCATATCCATGGTACTTTTTTGAGGCTTATGATGAACCATGGAAGCAAATATATCATCACGAGCATTCCAAATGGGAGACAGAATGGGGGTTATTTACAGCAGATAGAAAATTAAAAGAGGGGATAACGTTTCCACAGTGCTGATATATCTATATAATTAATTAGTTTTCTTTGTTTTGTTTGAACCTGTAATATTCTGGATCATTTCAAGTACGTTTCTATATTGAGCAGCTTTTGATAAATCTCAAAAGCATACCGGCGAAAGGCATTAACGGAGAACGGTAGTGTAAACATTTAATTAGCCGGAATGGCGATGTAAAAGTTGAAATGATATCAATTGCGGTATCACCCGCCATCAAGTTGTGGTTGATGGTTTTATTGTTTACTCAAAAAGAGTACAGGTTAATTAGTAATTGAACTTTGATCGGTATTTAAAGATAGGCTACTGATCATAAAATTAATATGATATCTAAATCCGTTAATTCCTGTATAAAAGGAGTGAACAATCCCGGCCACTATTGTTAAAACTGAGATATTTGTACGATAAACAGCTGAAAAACGAATAACTGAACAACAAGAAACATGTCTGAAACTCAATTCGCTCCCTGGATCAACCTTGGAAAATCAGGGTTGAAGATTTCCAATGTTATAGTTGGTGCAATGTCATTTGGATCAAGTAAATGGGCACCATGGGTTGAAGATGACGAGGAAAAGATCTTTAAGATTTTGAAAAAAGCCTATGATCATGGTGTTAGAACTTTTGATACTGCTGATATGTATAGTAATGGCCACTCTGAGACTATCTTGGGTAAATTTTTGAAAAAGTACGGTATTAAAAGAGATAAGGTTGTTATTTTGACAAAAGTTTACGCACCTGTTGATGATACTTATGGTCCTGATTTCAATGGATTCAGGGATATTAATACTGAAGAGTTGCAAATAAACTTTGCCAATAGCAAGGGATTATCAAGAAAGCATATCCTTGATGCTGCTGAAAATTCGGTTAGAAGATTAGGAACTTATATTGATCTATACCAAATTCATAGATACGATCCAAGTACACCTGAAGAAGAGACAATGAGAGCCATGAATGATGTTGTTGAGAAAGGGTTAGCAAGATACATTGGTGCCTCCACTATGCGTGCTGTGGATTTTGTTGACATGCAACATATTGCAGAAAAGAATGGATGGCATAAATTTGTCTCTGTGCAAAGTTATTACAATTTGTTGAACAGGGAAGATGAACATGAATTGAATTATTATGCGAAAAAGACGGGAGTTGGTATCATTCCATGGTCACCAATTGCACAGGGAATGTTAGCTAGACCTGTTCCAAAAGATGAATCAGAACAGACAACAAGATCCAAAAGTAGAGGTCCATTGAAATTTGTTACGAAAGATGATCCAGAACAAGAAACCGAAAGAGAGATTATCAAAAGAGTTGAGGAAGTTGCAAAGAAATTAGATGTTCCAATGGCTGCTGTTGCAACTGCTTGGGTCATTGAGAAAGGAGCAGCTCCAATTGTTGGTTTAAGTTCTGAAAAAAGAGTTGAGGATTTAGTTGTTGGTGCAAATTTGAAATTAGATGCTAAGGATATTGAATACTTGGAAGAGCCTTACACCCCAAGACCAAGAAGATATCAATAATTAATTAAATACTTATTTTCTAATGAGCAACATCACGTAGTGTTATCAACTTATAATAAATCCATAACCAAAACAATCCGAAACATCCAAACGATAATGATACGTTAGCAAGAACCCAAATATCTGGATAATGTACAGGTGGTTGCAAGAATAAATCTGCGAGGTGTACACCTGCAATACCGACATAAGATGCCAATATTACTAATCTCCAGAACCAACCTGATGGTAAACCATGTCTTTTCTTTATATCACTATCCACCACGGAGATTGATGGACCTGGTGTTAAGAAATTTGGTAAGAATCTTGGTGTTATAAAACTTAAATTACCGAAAAGCCAATTTGACAGTAAGAACAATGCACCATATTGAATGGCCAATCTATCTTTTTTCAATAATGGCCATAGACTGAACAAAGCAATGTTATTAATCCATGAAACCATTGCTATATCATCAACGTTTTTTGTAGAGTATAACAAAGTTATTGGTAATAATGGCACCAAGATTGATTTTTCATGAACTTGGAAACTGAATAGGAAAAACCCAAGTGAGCAAGCACTTAATGACCATGGTAATAAGCATTTACGTGGGTAAAGCAGAGTAATCAGACACGCAGGAGCAAACGAACCAGCGGTAAGTCCCAATGAAATCAAAGACAATTGTTGTTGAGTGAAGTGTTCACGGAATTTGATGAAAATATTGGCAAAACACCAAAAATTTGCAACTTTATCCTCAAAGATACCACGATCAAATGGGAAGATTCTATGAACAGATTGAAACAAGTTTTCAAGATCACCGAATATAAATAATGGACCGAATAAGATGGCAAATGAACCTAGTGTTACGACTCCAATTATAATTAAACGTAGGAAATTCACTCTGTTGATTAATGTTAAATTGGAATCTGTGTGATTAAAACATCTTGATAATAAATAGAAGAATATGATTGGTGAATAGTATAATGCCATTTGTTTGAATCCCAAAGAACAGACAAAGAAAATAGAGGCAAGGAAATAATTTTCATAAAAAATATGCACAATTGATAATAATGTAAATCCCAACATCACTGAATTGTATTGGAAATGACCATGATCAATAACCATCAATGCAGGCTGGAACAAAATCATCGATGCAGCAATAGTTTGATCTATTGGTGATTGTTTTAAATGTCTCCCGTTCCATCTTGTATATCTGAAAACTGCCGGGATATAAATAGCCATTTCACTTACAATCACAGTGAATCTCATGAATGACTTAATACCTTGATTTTCAATACCTCTTGAAGTGTCTAATGCAAACCAAGTAGGATCCAACAAAGAACCAACTTTACCACAAACCCATGAATGATATGCAGTTAATGGTGGATAATCTAACCCCCAATATTGTAAATCATACCAATACCATTTATCAATTGATAAATGTTGAGTAATTTCCATCCAATGTCTCTGTGCTTCAAAATCTCCAAACATTGGTGCAGTACCTTCCCCAGAATATGATCCAAATCCTATAGCAGATCTTATTATAATGGCAAATATCACCACAATGTATCTAGCTGCCCATTGATTTTGTGCTCTTTTAAAAGGTGATAAGAAATCATATATGGCAGAGCCATAAAAAAGCAAACTTGGATCCGTCCTTTGCTTCTTCTGATCTTTGCCCATGATTGTATTAGTGATTCACTCAATAACTACTGATTGGGAAGCTCAGCGTTGTTCAATTGAATTAAAATTGTTAAATAGTATGAATTTGAACAACAAGACAATATACGCGATCATGAAAATGGAAAAATCCTACAAATAAAAAATCTGCCAATTCTCACGTGTCAATAATTACAGTAAGATATTATCATAAATTTCAATCGGAAAATTTCGTTTAAAATCTGTTCCTCGTGGCCCAATGGTCACGGCGTCTGGCTACGATTTATCATCTAAAGTAGTTACTTCTGAAACCAGAAGATTCCAGGTTCGACTCCTGGCGGGGAAGATATTTTTTTGCTGAAATTTTCCCGGTTGGGGACACACAAGTATGATATAGAGCTACTTTATGTAACAATATCACAAATATTTATTAGAATATTTAAGTAGTATAAAAGACCAGCTTTTAATATTCGATTATCCAATGATTTGTTTGTAGGCGTCACTTTCCAAGTATTCATCCAAACCTTTTTGAATCAATTTAGCACTTTCAACATAGTCTTCAAGTTCAGAATATATTTGTGCACTAAATCTAACCCAAACTTTCCCATTATGATAGAAAACAGGAGCAGTTGTATTATATTCTTTAATCAATTTTTTTTCAATTGCCTCTCTAATGAATTTATAAACGTTGAAATTCTCCCAATCAGTCTCACGAATTGTAACACCTTCCTTAACAGGATATTCAATACTAACTAATGATGAGACTAAAGTTTTCTCTTTGTTTTCCAAGACTGGAGTTCCCCATAATTTAGAAACTGCATCACCAACTTCTTTAGCCAATTTAAAATTATAATCTTTGATACGTTGTGCACCACCAACTTCTTCAATAAACTTGGTAGCGTCATTAACAGTGACGATAGCACCGATCAATTGAGCACCAAGATAATTGAATTGATCACTAAATCTTGTCTTTTCTTTATCCTTTGCCAAAGTTTCATCACCATCTATATAAAAATGTGAGATTGGTAAAGTATGAATTGATTTATGATGTTTTGGATGTGCGTACAATGCAGCAGAACCTCTTGGAGTGTAATACCATTTATATAAATCAGTAGCAAGGAAATCTGGTTGTAACTTATCCAAATCAAGATCTAATAATCCTATACCATGAGCTGCATCAACCAAAGTGAGGACATTTTTAGATTTAGCAAGTTCCACTAATTCCTCATATGGTAATTTCACACCAGGTTTAGAGCTAATGGTATCGATGATTGTCAATTTTATATCACCTTCTTTCTCCAAGATGTCTTTATATTTGGAAATGATTTCTTCATCACTCAATGGGAATAATAAAGGTAATTCCACAATCTTTAAACCTTGTTGCTTTGCCACAAATCTCACGGTTTTCTGGATAGCAGGATATGTATTTGATTGGATCAAAATTTTATCACCTTTTTGGAAAGGATAAGATCTAAGCACAGCATTAATCAATGTGGTGACATTAATACCCAATGCGATATTCTCAATTGAAGTTCCAAGGACTTTAGCGACTTGTTCAGCAGCAGAATCATAGTCGACTCTATAGTCATATTTTCTATACTTATCAGGCCATGCATAATCACGTAGGATATGTCCTTGAAAGGAGTCCAAGATGGTCTTTGGAGCCAATCCGTTAGCACCGTTATTCACGAGGTAAACTTCAGGATCAACCTGGTTGAAATATTTAGCACGTAAAGGTCTTCCGAATTCAATGAGATCTTCTTGAGTCATTGTTGCCTGGTGTCATGCTCAACAATAGCTGGTGTAAAACTTAACACTCCTTCGTCTCTTTATATAGACTTTTTGAATTCCTGGAGAAAGCCACCACACTAATACACAGTAATCCGATAACACAGTTTTAGATCATCACTTTGGGTTTGTGGTTATAGTGAGACCTGAAAGGGCAAACGAGCCGTGGTTTACAAATCAACCAGAGATAGATAATCTTGGGTTCTTTCTGGCAACTTCTTGTCTTGTGCAATGCAACAACCAGTTTGTGCATGAGTATCTACTAAGCAGCGTGAAACGTGAAAACGTGTTTGATGAAGCGAGCCTAAGAGCTAGTGAGAGCTAAGCAGAGACCAGCCTAAGCTCTAGGCAGAGCCCAGGCAGGCCCCAGCCCAGCGCTTTTCGCGCACGAAATTCCATGCAAGAAAAGCTGCCAAACTGCCTATCAAATCATCAACAAATCAAAACCTCCAAGCTGAACCCCAACAACAGCTCCTGACAACTGTCGTCTGACTGAGAGCCCGCTGTCAAATAGAATATATAAGGCCGGCTGCTGCTTGCTCAAGGATAGTCTGAGATTTAATTTGCTGGGCTCAGGATATCGCTACAATCGGGCCATAAGAGACTGCCCCTTTAGATAAGATGAAGTTCTCACACTCGTTGCAATTCAACGCTGTGCCAGAATGGTCGTCCAAGTACATCGCGTACTCAAACTTGAAGAAGCTGATCTATAACTTGCAACGTGAGTCGCTGGTGTCGGATAATCAAGACGATGAGGCTGCTTTTTTGGTTACTCATGATCACCAACGTCAACCAAGAGACCTTTCCAAAGTGTTTATAGCTGCTCTAGACTCAGAACTCAAGAAGATCAACAACTTCTACCAAGAGAAGGAAGAGTACACATATACGGATTTTGATGGGTTGATCAAAGATCTCGAAGATTTCGAAAAAGAAGTACGAGCTGCTCAACAATTAGAAGCTGAAACTAGTGCTCAACAACCTCAAAGACAACAACCGTATCGTGCTAGATCGATTCCAAACATCTTGAATGACAGCAACATCGATAGTGGTGATGGTCTTGATAGTGACGATGACGAGGTTCAAGCTTATAGAGGTCGTACAAATTCATTAGGTCAAAATAATGCTCAACAGAAAAAGAGAAGAAATTCTGATTTTTGGGATACGGATTTTGATCAATTAAACAATGATCCATTTTCAATATTAGCCGATCAGAAAATCACATTAAAGAGAAGATCCATTGCATTATTCACTGTACTATCAGAATTGAAATCATATATCGAATTAAACAAGACAGGTTTTACCAAAGCATTGAAAAAATTTGATAAATCATTAAATACTAAATTGAAAACAGATTATTTAATCAATCTTGAGAAATCATACATTTTTCAAATTGATACAAATGAACAATTGAAAAAACGTATTGATCAAATTGTGGAAATTTATGCAAATTTAGCAACAAGTGGTTCAATTGAAAATGCTAAGTCTGAATTAAGATTACATTTAAGGGAACATGTTGTTTGGGAAAGAAATACCGTATGGAAAGATATGATTGGATTGGAAAGAAAAGCTCAAAATGCTACAGTGGCTAAAAATCCAAATTCTAAAGAAGCATTAAATAATGATAAAGCCGGTGTTATCTCCCGAAAGACTATTTTAAGCCCAACATCATTAAAATTAACATTTATAACTGTCTTGACCCTAGTGTTATTAAAATTTTCACCTTTTGAACAAGTTGAACAAAAAAACTGCTTTGCATTGTTAATTTGTTCTTCATTACTTTGGGCAACAGAGACAATCCCATTATTTGTTACTTCACTCCTTGTACCATTATTAATTGTTATTTTTGGTGTTTTGAAAAATGAAGATGGTGTACGTATGGATCCAGAATCTTCATCAAAATATATTTTTTCTGCAATGTGGTCTTCAGTTATAATGCTATTATTAGGTGGGTTTACACTAGCAGCAGCATTATCTAAATATAACATTGCCAAGATCTTATCAACATGGATTCTTTCAAAAGCTGGTACGAATCCTAAAATTATTTTATTAACCATTATGAGTGTTGCACTAGTGGTTTCAATGTGGGTATCAAATGTTGCAGCCCCAGTGCTTTGTTATTCCATTATTCAATCATTATTAAGAACATTACCTCGTGGTTCAGTTTTCGCTAAACAATTGGTCTTGGGGGTAGCACTTGCTTCAAATATCGGTGGTATGGCATCACCTATTGCATCACCACAAAATATTATATCTATAGGGATTATGGATCCACAACCATCATGGGGGCAATGGTTTGTAATTGCCATTCCAGTATGTTTAATATCATTAATATTAATTTGGGTTTTCTTATTAGTTTCTTTCAAATCAAATGAAAAAATCGCCATTGCTGGTATTAGAACAGTTGATGATAAATTTTCAGGTGTTCAATGGTTCATTTCTATAGTGACAATTGGAACTATATTGTTATGGTGCTTAGCACATCAATTACAAGGGATTTTCGGTGAGATGGGTATTATATCTATCATCCCAATGTTATTATTTTTCGGTACAGGGATCCTTACAGCTGAAGATTTTAACAATTTCTTATGGACTATTGTGATGTTGGCAATGGGTGGTATTGCTTTGGGGAAAGCTGTTTCATCAAGTGGACTTTTAGCTACAATTGCCATACATATTCAATCACAAGTTGAAGGATTTCCATTATTTTCCATTATGTTAATCTTTGGATTATTAATTCTTGTTGTTGCAACATTTGTTTCTCATACAGTTGCTGCATTAATTATTGTTCCATTAGTTGCACAAATTGGTGCTCAATTAGATGATCCACATCCAAATTTATTAATTTTAACATCAGCATTTTTATGTTCATGTGCAATGGGGCTACCTACTTCTGGGTTCCCAAATGTTACTGCAATTTCATTAGTTGATGATTTTGGTGAACGTTATTTAACAGTGGGTAATTTCATTAGTAGAGGTGTTCCAGCTTCTGTGTTTGCATATTTGGTGGTGGTCACTGTAGGATTTGTTTTGATGAGATTATTAGGATTTTAGCTACAATAAATATATACAGAATTTGATGCAAATATGTAGTTTATTTTAATTCAAGTACCAAAATAATCGGTATCAATAAATCTTTTCCTAAACCAAGTTTGAGTTTGGATTTTATCTCTATATCCAACTTCACCAACAACGATATTAACTTTATTAAAAGCTTTCAAAATTCTGCTTAGACCAATCTCTGTAGCTAAATATGAAACCACAGTGACATTTTCTGGATCAACACCATGATCCAAAAGGACTTGAATAGCCATGATTATGGCAGCACCAGAGATGATTTGTGCATCTAATAATAACACTTTAACTTGTGGTGAATCGATACCTGGTGGTAATGTGTCAGAATGTAATTGTGGTTCCCCCGTGGTGATATCTGATTGAATCAGTAATTTCCCAATGGCGATATTTGGTAATGTTTTCCTTAATGAATGCATGAAACAATCACCAGATCTTATAATGTTCACAGCTACAACGGTTTGTGATGGTGCTCTAGTGGTGAATGTGACATCTAGCGGCGTTGTGATCTGTACCTGTTTATAATCTGAAAATTCAAGCGCCTTGTTGATCAATGTTGTTGCAATTCTATCGAAATAAAAGATAAAATCATCTCTCTTGGTTTTTCTGTTTAATAAAATTGTGTATATCCCATGTGTTTGATTAGTTCTTTCCAAGATTTGTAAATTGTCAATGGACAAATCCAAGACATCTGTTAATTGATCAAGATGTTTTAAATGTGTTTCTGATTTGATGTATAATTGTTTCTTGATATGTCTAATCAACATGTCTATAGCAATTGTATTTTCAGAGCCCTTAGGGACAATTAAATTGGCATTTTTCATTGTGGGTTTAACGAATCTTTCAGCATTTGGTTTAACAAAAGCTTGCCATTGCGCTAGGGCACCTTCAAGATCTCTTCCTCTATACAAAATATCACGATTTAATCTTCTTGCCAAACATAGGTCCAAATCCGTGTCGACGTATATCTTCATATTCATCAATTTATTCAACTCTTCGTGGTATAACCCATAGATACCCTCCACGATGATCACATTGGCCCCATAGATGGTTATGGATTGATCCTCTATCCGACTATGCTTAGCAAAAGAATACACGGGGATCTGTGTTTTTCTTCCCTCTTTCAACGATTTCACACATTGGTAAACCAAATCGAGATCAATAGAGTCAGGTGTATCGAAATCCCATTTATTCTGGAAGGCTAGCGCACTCTGTTCCGGGGTCAATGGCTTGTAGAAGTTGTCGAGCGACAAGAGCACCGTCCAGGGCGTGTTGATCTCCTCGATGATCTTGGAGGCCACACTGGTCTTCCCAGACCCGCTGGGCCCAGAAACACCGATGATATAGGGCTCAGTCCATGGTGGGACGTACTTGACCTTGTCATTGTGTAACGAGGCTCTGAGCTCCTGGATGTCGTGTGGCACGAAGAACGACTCAGCACCGTTTGTCGGTGCGATTCTCGAGGACCTGCGACGAGCAGGTTTCCCTGAAACTGGCGATGAAGACATGGTGATCTAGAGCAGCTAAAACTGAGCTGGGTATTGTCTTGACACTAAATTTTTTTCTGTATACGGATCGAAAATTGTGCGCGGGCGTGGCCGTAACCGATGAGATTAGTATAGGTGATAGAGATTACTATATTGGACTGATATAATGCTTGTCAATTCTGATGCTGGCTATTCTTATAATCATCAACTGTTAACCCAGCTAATCCAATCTTTTATTAAATCAATATCACACTTCTCACGTGACGGCTGAACTGTGTGACTCGTTATACCCGAACGAGACATAAAAAGCAGCTGATATAAAAGCTCGAGAATCTCACTAAATCTGGAGATGTTGAAGAGAATTCTCACCACAAACAGCAGAACAATATCAAGAATGTCAAATAAACAGGAGGAGCCATTAGTTTGTGAGTGTGATGATGGGCTTGCCTTGAGGGTATCGTTACTAACGAGACAGTTGCTCCAAAGACGTATCAGTATGAAAAGGGATCATTAGATATCAACCAAGTTGATGCTGATCCTATACTCCAATTCAAGAAATGGTTTGATGAAGCAGTTAAGGAGGAGAAATTACCAGAGAGTGTCAATTTTGCCACTGCTGAGCTGCCATCAGGTCGTGTATCATCCCGTGTGGTGCTATTCAAAGAACTTGACCATAAGGGGTTTGTCATCTATTCCAATTGGGACTCATCCAAAAAAGCTCGTGATATCAAGTCGAATCCACAAGGTGCCCTGACTTGGTTTTGGTCCAATTTACAACGTCAAGTGAGAGTTGAAGGTAAAACTGAGTTTGTCTCTAGAGATACGTCTCAGAGATACTTCGATACCAGACCAAGAGGCTCAAGGATAGGTGCCTGGTCCAGTCCACAGTCCAGTGAGATTGAATCTAGAGAACAATTTGACCAAGTTTATTCACAAAGAGAGAAAGAATTTGAAGGTCAAGAACAAGTGCCATGCCCAGAATTTTGGGGTGGATTGAGAGTGATCCCATTGGAGATTGAATTCTGGCAGGGCCGTAACAGTCGTCTACACGATAGAATAGTGTATAAGCGGGCTAGTGAGTCTGAGCCATGGAAAATCGTGAGAATTGCACCATGAAAAGTGTTGAAATGTCTATACATGTTGAAATTCGCGCAAAAGCTTTTTGTAGGATTTCGCGTATACGCGTAAATGAAGTGAAGTTATAAACCATCAACAAAACTACAAGTGACTCAAAGTGATTGCTGAGAAATTGAGCTGATTATGTACGGTGATTTAGGGACGAAGCTAGTAAACGAGGCGAAAAGAGCGCAAAATTTGGACTCTTTAGCGCTTTACCAAGATGAATTGGTTAGAAATATAGTGAAAGAAACCAAAGACTTGGAAAGACAAGCAGAAATGATGACAGAGGAAGTCGAAGGAGCCGATAGAGCAGACCAGTGTCCACTTTTTGTGACACACTTGTGTATGCGTCGAAATAAGCGTTGTTTATTGGCGTATGAGAAACTACGAGCTGCCAAATTGGCACAAATGGCTTGGGATAATATTGAACCAGAATTAACAAATCATAATGAAATTGAATATATGAAGGATTATTCTGATTTATTGATCGATTACAAGAGTGCATTCCCTGAGATTGATCTTTCGGGTTCATTAGACCCTCCAAGAGATGTTTTCATTGATGTTCGAGTTATAAAAGATGCTGGTGAGATTCAAACAGAGTATGGTGTTTTCAATTTAACAAAGGATTCTCAATTCTTTGTGAGGAAAGCCGATGTAGAAAGATTGATTCAACAGGGGTATCTACAAAAATTATGATATAGTGAAACGTGAAATAATTTGCATTTATTTAGTCGGGTTGTAGTAATATCGGTTTTGTGGATTTTGGTTTAACGATATATAGATTTTTGAAAAAGTTGAATAATTTTACATATTCTACTTCAATACTCAACGGTACATCAAGATGTATGATTATAGATTACAAACACAGATCAATACCATCAACGATGAAAACCGTTATACCCCACCATCCAGAACCTCATATCCACCTCCAATGTTTAAAATACCAGCACCACCACAAACACCACATTTTAAAAATACACCAAATGTATCTCCAATAAGATCACAATCGTTCAAATCTAGATCCCCATCAAGAACCACATCGATAAAGCAGCCACCACATGAAATTAAGAGTGCCACAGTGGTATTGGTTGGTGATTCAAATTGTGGGAAGACAAGTCTCGTTCATACTTATTTACATAAAGTTTTAACATCACCACCTAAATCTGTTCTTTTTGAAACATACAACAAGACCATTAATTTCAATAACAATACATCTGTGGATCTTCAAATTTGGGATTTCCCTGGTGATGAATATTTTGATAGATTTCGTCCATTGGCTTATGCAAATGCTAAAGGTGTATTGGTTTGTTTCACATTGGAAAGAATGGATTCATTAAAACAAGTTGAAGAAAGGTGGTTACCTGAATTAAAGACTCATTGTCCTCATGCTGTTAAGATTATCTGTGGATTAGGTTCAGAAGTTAGATATGATAAAACCAAAATGGATAAAGTTCCTGCATTTGATACACTTTATAAACATGCAAAAAAATTAGGATGTAAATACATGGAATGCTCATTGATTGATTGTGAAAGTTACACCAAGATCTTTAGACAGTTGGCATTATTAAGTGTTGGTGTGGATGACGATGATGATGATAACAATACGACACCACATCTTTTACCAAAGACAAGATTAAATACCAGAGCAACCACCAGAACAAACACCATGTCTAATGTTCTTTATTTGGATGATACCAAGCCACAGGAGACTGAACAACCAAAGAAACGTGTAACGTCATATCACAAGAGACGGTCGTTGATTGGGTGTACAATTGTTTAAGATGTAAGCTATTCCTGTTGTTGTGAATCTTCCTGTGTAGCAACTACATCTTGATCTTCAACCTGAGCTCTTTCACTCACAGGGTCAGTGGGCAAAACATCGGATCTCATTTCAACATCTTGTGGTTCTCTTTGAGCTTCACTTTGTTGTTGTGCTTCCTCTTGATCTTGTTGAGCATGTTGGCGCAAGTCCTCAATCTGTGCGAGACCATCGTAAAAATTACTCCATAGACTAGAGACACTATCAAACTCTTTTCCCACCGCGATAGAACCTTCAAGAGATCTATTTAACGCGTTTATATTGTTCAGTACCGAATCCATGGACTTGAATCTTGTTAGTCAATGTTTAATGTATAATGTTGATTAGATTACTCACAATAGCGATCTCAGAGACCAATGCGTCTCTCTGTTTCTCGAAATACGTGAGCTGTTTTTTCTGGTCTTTTGCTGACATTGTTTGGTTTTGTTGTTGTTTGGTTTTGTTGTTGTTGATAAAGTGTTGTTGTTGTTGTTGTTGTTGTTGTTTAATTCGCGTGGATTTTTATTGGAAAACATCTGTCAGCAAAACGTGTCGATAAAAAAGTATACATTTTTTGAAAACAACAAATGAATGAAACTGAAAGAAGATTATCTAGCCAACGATGTCGGGTTTCAAAGAGGGACATGGATCACAGAGACGTAAAGATGCTGATAGATGGGCTAGTGACTCTGAGTCTGAAGAGGAACAAGATGTCGTGATTGAAGCAGACGAGGAAGAAAAGGACGATGATGCTAGAGAGAGAGAAGAATTTGCAAAGAGATTGATGGAGAAGGATACAAAGACAGAAGAGACGATAGTGAAAGACGAAAGTCAAGATGTTGGTGAGCTACGTCAGCTGGCAAGACAGAAGTACTTGTCTCGAAGAGAAGAGGAAAGATTGATGTTGCTTGAGAGAGAAGTTGTTGAATTAGAAGAGGATGTACAGAGATATGGTTGGGAAAATCTCACAGAGAGGGAAAGACAAGATATAAGGCACAAGAAAGAGATCCTAGCCCTTGTGAAAGAGAGAAAAGACATCGAAGCCGGTGGTGGGTATGCCCTTCCAGAGGATTATGTCAACCAAGAGGGTAAAATTGATAGAAAGAGGAAAGAAGATGCTCTATACACCAAGCAAAGGGAAACAGGGAAGATCTTCACAGATCATGAACAATGGGAGAATAAACAAGTGGGAACGGTGAAGAAATCCAAGATTTCTCATCCTGATGAAATTGTTGTCCCTAATCAGGAAGAATATGAATATGTATTTGATGATTCTCAAAATATTGAATTTTTGCTTGATGGTGTTGATGAGTCCACTTCTCATTTAACCGAAGAGCAAAAACAATTAAAGAAAAGAATAGAGGATGAAGAAAATAGAATAAAATCTATTGATGACGTAAGGAAATCATTACCCGTGTATCAATACAGAGAACAATTATTAGACGCTATAAGAACTCATCAAGTTTTAATTGTTGTTGGTGAAACCGGTTCAGGTAAGACAACACAATTACCACAATATCTATTTGAAGATGGATATTCTAAAAACAATATGAAAATTGCATGTACTCAACCACGTCGAGTAGCTGCAATGTCCGTTGCAGCAAGAGTTTCAGATGAAATGGGTGTTAGATTAGGTCATGAAGTTGGCTATAGTGTTAGATTTGATGATAAGACAAATGAAAAAACAGTGGTGAAGTATATGACTGATGGTATGCTTTTAAGAGAATTTTTAACAGATCCTGAATTGAGTGGAATTTCAGCATTAATGATTGATGAAGCACATGAAAGAACATTATCCACTGATATTTTATTTGGGTTAGTTAAAGACATCGCAAAGCATAGACCTGACTTGAGATTGTTGATTTCTTCAGCTACAATGAATGCAGAAAAATTTAGTAATTATTTCAATGGTGCTCCAATTTTTAACATTCCTGGTAGAAGATTCCCCGTGGATATTCATTATACAACACAGCCAGAGGCAAATTATATTCATGCTGCTATTACCACTGTTTTCCAAATCCATACATCTCAAGGTCCAGGTGATATTTTAGTCTTTCTCACTGGTCAAGATGAAATTGAATCAATGGCCGAAAACTTATCAGAGACTTGTAAAAAATTAGGCTCAAGGATTAAAGAAATGATTATATGTCCGATTTATGCTAATTTACCATCTGATTTACAACAAAAAATTTTTGAACCAACGCCACCAAATGCTCGTAAAGTTGTTTTAGCTACAAATATAGCAGAAACTTCGATTACCATTGATGGGATCGTATATGTTATTGACCCGGGATTTGTTAAAGAAAATGTTTATAATCCAAGCACAGGGATGGAAAGTCTCGTTGTCACCGCATGTTCAAGAGCCTCATCGGATCAAAGAGCAGGTAGAGCAGGTAGAGTTGGTCCAGGTAAATGTTTTAGATTGTTTACCAAATGGGCATATTTTAACGAATTACCATCAAATCCAACTCCGGAGATATTAAGGACAAATTTGGCAAGTGTTGTTTTGTTATTGCTATCATTGGGGATTAACGATTTGATACATTTTGATTTCATGGATCCACCTGCGACAGAGACTTTGATGAAATCATTAGAATTGCTTTATGCTCTAGGTGCATTGAATGGGAAGGGTCAACTAACCAAAATTGGTAGACAAATGGCAGAGTTCCCTACAGATCCAATGCTTGCCAAGGCATTGTTATCAAGTGAGAAATATAACTGTACAGAGGAAATTTTATCAATCATTGCGATGCTCGGTGAATCATCTGCGTTATTTTATAGACCCAAGGATAAAAAATTGATGGCAGATACCGCCAGAGATGCTTTCACCAAAGGTAGTGATCATTTAACACTGCTAGAGATTTATACTCAGTGGATTGATTCAGATTATTCATCACAATGGTGTCATGATAATTTCTTACAAAGTAAGTCTTTGATACGTGCTAGGAATGTTAGGGATCAATTGGCTAGATTATGTGATCGAGTGGAAATCATGGTGAATTCCAAGAACGATCAATTGGAAAAACCTATAAAGGAGATAACCACAAATATAGTTAAAGCTCTTGCATCTGGGTTCTTCCCGAACGCAGCTAGATTATCCAAGATGGGCGATAGTTATAGATCGTTGAAAAAAAACCAAAGTGTATACATCCATCCTTCTTCGGTGCTTTATAAGTTGAAACCACCACCAAGAGTGTTGATTTATCATGAATTGGTGTTGACTAGTAAGGAATTCATGAGAAATTGTTTGCCAATTGAGGAGCGTTGGTTAGCAGAATTGGCACCACATTTCTTCAACACCAGGGAACTTGAGGAGATGGAGCAAAAGACTAGAAAGATGCCTAAAATTAGAAAATAAATTATTTTGTTCATGTACACAAGTTTGTAGCTAATCTGTCAAAACCCGCGGTTCTTTATTTTTTTAAGCGACGCGTGAATGTGCATTT
The DNA here is from genome assembly GCA_030582155.1 of Hansenula lynferdii. Classification (NCBI taxonomy): domain Eukaryota; kingdom Fungi; phylum Ascomycota; class Saccharomycetes; order Phaffomycetales; family Wickerhamomycetaceae; genus Hansenula; species Hansenula lynferdii. The sequence goes on along the minus strand of JAKTWT010000075.1, from coordinate 3,096 downwards.
CCAACAATTGAGAAAAAGGTGAAATGAATCAAAACAAATAAACGTTCAAACCAGAGATTCTGTTTTGTATTGCAATTTCTAGTGGTATGAGCTATGGAAAAGCAGAATCCCCTATTACCCTTTTGGTATGACCTGTCACGTCCACAGGAAGATAATCCTTTGAACGAAACACCTAGAGACCGTGATACGCGTGATGAGAATGCTGGTGGTACTGAGTTCCATACGAGAGGCTACAATGGTGGTGGGAGTGCCATTGTGGCTAGGAAGCGTGTTCATGACCAAGATGGTGGTGATTTGAGCAAGAGACGGACTTTTGAAAATGGTGGCAGCAATGATAATTCAGATGCTATATTAACAAGTGATGATCAATCCTTTTCAATCCCATCAAATCAACATCATCAATTACATCGATTACACAAGACAAGCTCACACCCTTCATACCCTTCATCCGAGTCTGTTTATTATTTCCCCCAAAGAGTACCAAGTTCACCTCCTATAAGTTTTAATAATCAATTGGAGAGCTCACCTGTGAAGGAATACGATACACATGATAATATATTCACTAGTCAAGCCACTGTGGTGCCTAATTCTACAGCAGATGATACAGAGATACATTCAGAGATGAGTGAAGATGGATCAGATATTTCTGAGGACACTGTGGATTTTAATATCAACAATTTAAATCGTGTACATGGATATATAAGCAGTGATTTTCTACAAGAGGAACATTATAATGTGATTGATGAAGAAGAGCTGAATTTTAAAGCCAGGATAATCATAGCCAAGGCGATTGAAGATGGTAATCCACAGATAAGATTAGATCATATCGGTTTAAGACATTTACCTGATGATATGGAGGATTTGAAAAATATGGTTTGTGTTAATGCCAATGGTATTCATAGACCACCTATAGAGGTTTATGCATCACACAATAAGCTTAGGGTCTTACCACCTAACTTTTTTAATGTTGAAAATGTTATAGTGTTGTCGTTGAGACATAATAGGATGAAGAAATTAACAGGAAAAATTTCCAAGTTTCAAAAACTTACAGATTTATCCATTGCATCTAATGAATTGAAAGTGCTTCCTTATCAGATATTGGACTTGCCGCATTTAACGAATTTCCTAGTTAGACCAAATCCATGGCTTTGGGAATTGAAAGATCAAGAGGAAGGTTTTGCAGTACAAGTGAGTGCAGAGTTAGGAAGTGAAGATATCAATAATAGAAGATACGTGTCCAAGCTGAAATGGTCTGATGTACCGATCCATGCATCTTCGCAAGTCATTGGCAGGGCCATCACAAACGATAGACAAATGGCTGATACAGTATCACCAGTGCCTAAATTATCAGAATTATCATTGCGCGTGATTAGTCGGTACAAGGTATCACAATCAGAGACAAAGATGTGGAAGCGTAATGTTCCCACAAACATTCAAAAAATGGTTGCCAAAGCCATTCAAAAAGGTGCTTACGAAGAGACATGTTCAGTGTGTAAGCGAGTCACTGTCAACCCTGTGGCCAAGTCTTTGGAATGGTGGGATATCAAATCGCAGAGACTGGTCCCACTCGTGAGGAAGTTCTGCTGCGGGAACTGTGTCAAGCACTGGCTCAGTGAGATTGAGCTCGAGACTGCCCAATTTAAACAGACAAACTAATACTTTATGATATGTACTAGCTATTCTTATATACGTAGTGCTTCAACCATATTACGTCATCACGTGATTATTATGCATCTCTTACATAAGCATCTGACACCAGATGACATCAAATTGGACCACCCGATGTCTGCAGAAACAAAATGGCCAAAACATAAAAGGCAACGAATTCTTCTGAACCAACAACAACTTGTGCAAGTTACTCAAGAACAACAAAGATGACTGTCTCTACGCCAATCGTGAATGGGACGTCCTATTACACGCTTAGGGCCTCCAATAAGGAATTGTACGAGGCCGCTGTGAAATTTTACGAGGGAATTGTCGGTTTAACTGCAAAGAAACAAAATGAGAGCTCTGTTTGGCTCACTTCAGGCCAGGAATTCCCACAGGAAAGTGCCACTTTGGAGCTTATCTTGGATACCAAATACACAAACGTCAACTCACAGGAACTATTGGATGAAAAATTGACCCAAGATTGGAGATCTATCAAATCTAATGTTGTGTTCAAGACTGATGCTATTGAACTCCTATATGAGAACTTGAAAAACCATCAAAATGTCCAAGTCCAGGCCTATCCTTCCAACTTGGCTCCAACAGAGGTCTACACTTTGGACCCATTGGGTAATTTGATCGGGTTCACATCATTGAAACATCCATTATCTACTGTCCCACCAAAATACAAAAAAATTGATCCAGAAACTTTGACAGCTCCAACTACTGCATACGTTGAGACTCCTACCCATCAAAAGAGAAACATCGCTGTGATGACATCTGGTGGTGATGCCCCAGGTATGAATGCTTGTGTTCGTGCCGTGGTACGTGCTGCCATCTATAGAGGCTGTAAGGCATTTGCCGTTTATGAAGGATACGAAGGTCTTGTTAGAGGTGGTGAAGACTACATTAAAGAAATGGATTGGCAAAGTGTTCGTGGTTGGTTAAGTGAAGGTGGTACTAATATTGGTACTGCTCGTTGTATGGCATTCAAAAAGAGAGAAGGTCGTTTACTCGGATGCCAACATTTAATCGAAGCCGGAATTGATGCATTAATTGTTTGTGGTGGTGATGGTTCTTTAACAGGTGCTGACTTGTTTAGAGAAGAATGGCCTTCATTGATTCAAGAACTTTATGACACCAAAAGAATTACCAAAGAAAAATTTGATAAGCATAAACATTTAAACATTTGTGGTACTGTTGGGTCAATTGATAACGATATGTCCAGTACAGACTCCACAATTGGTGCTTACTCTTCATTGGCAAGAATTTGTCAAGCCATTGATTACATTGATGCCACAGCTAATTCTCATTCTCGTGCTTTCGTCGTCGAGGTCATGGGTAGACATTGTGGTTGGTTAGCTTTAATGGCTGGTATTGCTACAAGTGCAGATTATATTATAATCCCAGAAAAACCTGCAAGTTCAAGAGAATGGGAAGATCAAATGT
>JAKTWT010000074.1:0-109100 GCA_030582155.1 Hansenula lynferdii | reverse complement strand
GTTGAAAAAGAATTAACTAATCCAAAATTCCAAGATAAAGTTTTACAAGAAGCTGTTGCTGATATTGAAAAAGTTTTCGCTTCTGCCAAATAAATTTAGTCATTTTTAAATATTCTTTGAAAAAAGGGTATAGTTTCAGAGAAACATAATCCATTTCATCATTAAAAAAACAAACAAACATAAAATCAATCATACACAATTATATTTTAGACACACAAGTTATGTTTAACTAAAAAAAAAAATGAAATCATTTATAGAGGAGAAGGTTTGATTTACATTATTCTTTATAAAATGCAATTAATGAATGCTTACAAAACATAATTATTTCTTGTAATATTTATTCTAGTTCATCAGCTTTACGCTTTATTCCTAGTGCTTCTTCCTCTTCTGAAGCGTAATCATTTTTATCACCCTGATCCACTCTTTTCACCTTATTTCTAACCACTGAAGGTATAAATTTCATATTGTTACCCCTAATCTCCCTTTTCTCCAGATCAGGTCCACTCTCATAGCTTGTCTTTGCCTGTTGAATCTTGAAAAATCTTGGTGGTGGAGAACTCGGTAGTGGGATATTCAAGACTTCTGGATCTATTTCATGTTTATATGGGGTTTGTAATGGATATGCCATGTTTTTATGACCTTTTGGTGCTTTACCTAGAGGATTCCACTCTGGATCCCAAAATATACTCTTTATACCGAATTCTGAAGTTTCCACGGGGCTTTCCACTGGGATTAGATTTTGCTCATCTCTTGTATTGGATAGCTTTTTCCTCGTGATATACTCTAAATCCTTCCTTAGCGACTCCAATTGTCTCTGCTCAGCGGAAACCAGCTTCCCGTTGTTCCTGGACTGTTTCTGCTCGAGATCATTGAGCCTTCTCTGGAGTCTCTTGGGATCAACTTGTGATAATCTCTCGAGCTTCTCCCTGTTGCGCTCTTCTTTGGCCCTCTTGATCTCTCTAGCCTTCTTTCGACGGTCTGGGGGTTGGGGTTAGTATGGAACAGGACATGCTGATTCCAACGGTGGCACTCACTTTCCTGTTCAATTACGCTGACCATTGTTTTACAGTGTTTTGCTGTGTATTCTCAGCACTTTGTTGATGTTTTGGTTTGATTCGCATTTTAACGGTAGAAAAACTGAAAAACATCACCAACTTATAACCAAAAACCCAATTTGACCAATTAAAGCAAAAATAAAACAAAATGCAGGCACCTGAACAGCCAAAAGACGACAACGTGGACCATTCTGGCGTGCCCATTGAAGCTCTGGAGTCGCTGAGGCTCAGACTGACACAGGTGAGTGGTGTTGATTATACTGGGAATTACTGATACTAACCATAAATAGCTAACACACTCTCTAAACAAGCTACAAGGGGAGGTGAAAAGTGCACAGATGTCCAACTGGTGAGTGTTTTTACTGCCCATTGCTTTTACCAGTCTCGCTAACCTCGATATAGGAGTTCCTTGCAGAGTCAAGTCAATATCATATTCACACAATTAGCATCATTATCAGCTACATTATCATCATACTCGGAAATCCTGGGTAAAACAGTGGCATACCCATTGCCAGATTTCCCTACAACTGAACAAGAGAGTCTATTAACAACATTACTACGGAAAAAGCCATTACCAGAAGTGACTGAATGGATCGAAGAGTCCAAGGCCAAATCTACAGATATATTATTAAAAGATGATGAGAATTTAACAGATTGGGCTTTGAATGCCACTGTCAATTCTAGAAATAATCATGAATTCAAAGGGTTCCATACAAAGAAAGAATTAGAGGATAATATGAATGAGGATGATGATATGGATATAAAACCTGATTTTACAAGACCAAAATATTCCATTGATGAAACTTTAAAATTTATGTATCAAGGTGTACTACCAAAATAAATATATTATAAAACAAACTCTATGATTTATGTAAAACTTTTTGCAACTATGTATAAGAAGAAGTTAACTATGTGAATGATAAGCCCATGGTGAATTATATATACAAGAAAATCATTAAAAGAAACAGAAATGGTCATGAAACAACGTAATGAATAGCGGTGATGGAAATTAAAATATGCAGATTGAGTGTAGTTCATGATAATAATTTAATAACCAATTCCCAAGTACCAAACATGATTATACTATTTGGAACAGTTCTTAATAAATGAGGCGTTAACCCACCATACATCGATGCTAAACCTTCTTCTTTAAGAATTAGTTTAAAACATTGTATAACACCTGTATATTTTGGTTTCCCACCTTCCACAGTTGGTGCTTGTCTTAATCTTGTTCTTATAACTTCATGAGGATATGTGATTAATGATGCAATTAATTTAGCAAATCCAGCAGATCCTGATCTTGCAGACCATTCTAAAAATGAATCTAAACTTGTACGTTCACGTCCCTCTTGATCTCTTTGTAATGATTTCTTGGAGATAAAACTTTTCATTTGTTCATATAAAACCCATTGTAATGTACTCTCAACAGATCCTAAATATGAAGCAGTTAAACCCTTATATAACGCAGTAATACCTTCATGTTTAACAACTGATTTGATACAATCCAATGAATTTTTATATTGTTTGGAACTGGCCTTGTCCAATTGTAATCTAGTCTTGACTAACCAAATTGGATTTGTTGCTGTCGAAGTGACAATACCAGCATTAGCAGCAGCAATAAGATGAACCCAAGCAGATTCTTCTCCATTGTTAAAATGCTTTGATATGAATTCTTTCCCCACACCATAAGTGAAGAAATTTATTGATCTTGCCGGTATAACACCAACTAAATTTGGTCCTAACCCTTTAAATAATGCACGAAATCCTTCATTTTTATAAACATTATTTATTATACCAAATGTTTCTTTAAAATGTTGAGATGCTTGTGAAAATAAATTTTTAGATTTCATTGAATGTAAATATTGACTTCTGAAAACATCACTTTGTAATCTTGTCTTTACAACATCAAAAGGTGAAGTACACACGGCACCAGCCATACCACCAATACCTCCTGCAACAAAATGAACCCATGGTTTAACTTCTGGTTTATGTGTCTCTTTGGATAATTGTGAATCCTTCAGCACTGATGATTTCTCATCGCTCGCCAAGTATGGTGAAGATTCTTGTGCCTCATCTCTAAATCTATCTATATCCTTATTTGTCATATTGTACAATTATTATAAGTTCAAATATATAGTATAATGTTCTTGTCTGGAGTTAAGTCTTTTAATAAATTCTGTAATATTCACAAATTTTTGGTAGAAAAATCCCTTATTTCCCCCACAATAAAGCTATTTTAAAATAAATCTGAAGACCTAGTGCTATTATCTTCTTAGATAAACTTCAAATTTGTAACGATAATTACAATTTATTCTGAACTATAACATTATGTGATGTATAATTTTGAAATTTTTTTTGGCAATAGAAAAAAAGAATTATGTAAGCTGAAAAATTCCAACTTTTTGATCCAATAGACAAATTGATGAAGATAAGCGAGGAGAATTGAGTCAAGAAAAGAGTTATATTAGAATGATGGAAGGTGCTTATATTGATAATTGGTATGGTAGTAATCTTTGGGCCAAGATGTGCTTTATTTTAAAGTTTCCGGAGAGTTATTGGGGCTGAAATTGATAATGTTGATTTAATGTATGAGCGATGAGCTTACCAATTCTTTACATATAAATCTCATCATAACCCAGATCATCAGGATTTAATCATGGATTGATAAACTACACGATGTAAGCGTTTTCACACTAACCAAAAGCTCTTTCAAATCCCGTTAACACATATATTCCTACATAATCAAATCAATAATCCAAGATTTGATAATAAATTATCATTGATCAAGGTATTATATAAACAACTACCCTTTTTTTGCTCTAAATTCCAAAAAAACATTAAGATACAATTTTTATTAATGGCAAACTAGACATATAAGAAAATAACCAAGTAATATTTGATGATAATTTAAATGTAAGTTTCATATGGTAATGGTTTGATAGTTTCTGGTAAGTTACCTTGAGTGGAAACAACTCTAGCTTCTCTTGGTAAACCTGGTTGTCTTTTCAATTGAACGGATTCACCTTTTTCTCTAGCTTCTCTCTTTTTTTGAGCATTTGATTTAACTCTTAACAAGAATTCTTTACGGGAATCAGAGTGTTTAACATGTTCAACTCTTAAGTGAACTCTTTTTTCCAAGTATTTGTTACGGACAACTTTGTAAACAACAATACCAACTGATGATTTAGTAACATCGAAAACTCTACCAGTTTTACCGTGGTACCATTTGTGTGGTAAACCTTTTTGGACAGCACCGTTACCTTTAATATCAACGATATCACCAACTCTGTAGGTCTTCAAGTAGGTGGATAATGGGATAACACCGTGCTTTTTGAAGTCACGTTGGAATAAGTATCTAGTACCAGATCTGTAACCGTGGCTATAATAAACATGTTAGTATCTTTAATCTTATAATTACGACATTGAACTGAACTCCTCGTGGTTGATCTTTGAACTATATTCCAAACTGTATCTCTTCTCTCTGTTTGTATTCCCCCTATCATTACTTCTCCCCTTCTTATCTCTGTATTACTGATTTCCTCAACTAATTCGATATCGAAAACTCTTCATCTTGATACACCCATTAATCTCATAAAACTGGTAAATACATCGTTCAAATCTCTTCACACACAAGGTCTCTATGCTCAACTGTTGTCTCTCCTGATGATCATGACTTACGTATGAGCCATTTTGTCTGTTTAATTTGTGACTTTGATGTATATAGATTATACCTATAGTTTAGAACAACTTGTATATGCTATTTTGATAAATGTTTTATCCAATTTTTTCATGGAAAAAGCAGTCCCAAAAATTTGTTTGGTAAAAAAAACTTCAGTGGTGTTCGGATGTAAATAAAAAAGCCCAAAGCTGAAAAATTTGGTGACTGCGCAAAAATGGCAGATACTGATATGATTATGTCAGCATGGCGATTTCTCTTACTAAGCATTGTACAGATTTGAAATGAACGTTTACCTTTAGTTTAGCTCTGTGAGATGATCAGAAATCGACCGTTGTAAGCTGTGTATATGCGAATCTCATACGAGACTACTCCGAATTACGAGTTATCTTCTACTGCATTATCATTACCCAAATTCATAAATTAATATACAGATTGTTCCCTACAGACAATATTTAAACCTAAAGATAAATTACACTGTTAAAAAAACATATGTGACTATACACATATCTTCTTTCCCTTATATTATAACATGTAAGTGATTAAATTTATTCTTCGTCATCTTCAGCAGCTTCTTCACCACCTTCAGATTGTCTAGCTTGGTTTCTTCTAGCAACACGACCAGCACGACCACCACCGTATGGAGAGTTCTTAGCGAAATCAATGTGTTTTTGAGATTCTAATCTAACCAAGAAAGATGGAATGTTGACAATTTGTTTACCAACGGCAATATGACGTTGAGAAATCAAAACACGAGCATGATGAATTGATCTAGCTAAACCTAATTTGTAAACTTGGGTTTGTAAACGACGTTCCAAGAAATCTTCTGGTCTTAAAGCTAAAACATAATCTAATTTCTTTTTGTCTTCAGATAAAACACCAACACGCACTAAACGTCTAATTAAAGCATTACCTTCAAATAAACGTTTTGGATCTTTTTCGTCTCTGGTTAACAAATCACGAGCAGCTCTTCTAATTTTTGATAATTGAAAGTTAATTCTGTAAATTTCACGTTTGTTTTTTAAACCAAATTCACCATTTAATTTTAATTCAGCATCTAAACGAGCTGATTCATATGGTCTTTTTGGGACAGTGTAAGTCTTAGAGTAAGTTCTTGGAGCACCTGTATCTTAGTTAGCAATTTGTCATAAAGTTTAAATGACATTGTTAAAAACTACATAGAGCAACTAAAGCCCTTCATATTTGAGAATCAAAGTTTCACATTTCTTCATTACAATTCTATAAGCTATTCAATTAGTTGGAAGTTTGGATATATTTCAAATATATTTCAGGTGAATATGGCAGATAGTGATATGGGATGAACCAGAATTCAGGGCTTCCTATTCATAGATAAATCGATAGCAAATACTGTCAGATAAATCACAAGAACAATAATCAGCACCCATAAACCAGACAAGTATGAATTATTCAAAAGAACACCATAACAAGCCCACATCGCCTAGTAACCAAATCACTAGAAATATACTGATCCAAAACTTCTCAACTAAAATGAAAGAAATGTACTAAAGTGTCGGGAATTTAGCACATCCTATTAGCTCATTTAGTGAATTGTAAGTTTAATTATCCAAGAATCTCCAAGGAGAATTCAAGGAATTAAAATGAAGAAATAACTAATCATTGCTTTCCCTTTTGAAAAGAGAAAGGTAACTAGATGATTTCAAAAATGAGGACCCGAACCTCTATGCAACAAAAGATTGATTGAAGAAGACATTCTGATAAATAGAAGCCTCAACAATCACCTAATGTTGTGAATGAATGACTTTGTAAAGTACATTCATAAACTGTCTTTCAATGAAAGTATTATAACAAATACGTACGAGGCATGTTGACTGATTAGACGATGTTGATGGAGTATCTCAAAACAAAGAAGAAGATTGATGTTTTAATTTTTTTTCAAGTATATGAAAAATCTACAATTCACGGTGGAGTTTCGCGAAACCAAATGGTGTAAAAACAAGAACAGTCACAATTTTACACACCTGGACACCACGTTGTCTTCCAATTGAGAGAACAGTCACTGGAGATTTCGCGGGGGTTAACAGCAAGGGCCGTGTAACCATTTCCGCAAGAAGTGAAACGAGAGATAGCAAAGAGCAAAAGAATCTGTTGAACTTTATTATGTGTGGGTTATACGATGAGATGGGGATACAGATCACGGTTTGATGGATATTGATATATTAGTGGTTCGTGGTTTCACCATTATAGGCTTTATAGTTCTAATATTGTTACAAGTGTGAAATTGAAGAGTCCGGCTTCTTAGGTTTCAACGTCCTTCCGTTTCAACAAGTCAAAGGATGAGAAAGGGCAGAGACTCCACACATGGAGCTGGAGAAGAACAGATAAATGAAAGTGTTTTACTGTTCTTGATCAAGCCATACAAGGAGGCACAATGTTTAGCTTTAACAGCCTCCGAGCAATATCGATGATTGAATTCGCGCTCGAGGAAAGTGTCAAAACAATGTATAGGGGTTGAAAGTTGAAAGTTGAAACTCAAGATCTGCTTGTTCAAATTTGGACGAAGAGAAGTTGAAAAGATTTCACTTTGATGAAGAGTAACTAGAAACCTTGGTCATCCTCTAAAAGTAGATGGTAGTAGAAATGTTAAACCCTAACTGCGACACGTAATTGCTTAACCAGTGGAATCACACGTATTAAATTTCACAAGTCTGTTGGAAATGACGATCTTAATTTTCAAAGCTTTTCATAGCACAAAATAAAGAATTAAAATTTAAAAAAAAAAGCACAGTGCATACAAATTTCGCGAATGTTTGTCTATTTGCCCTTGCGATTCAAAACACGTTATACAAGATGTGTGGATTTCAGGGCGTCGCTGGAATATTGAGGATCTAGGACTTTAGAACGACGGAGTGTTGATGATGCGGCTGTTTATTAAGAACTTTCTGGTGCTTTTCCCTAGCAAAAGCTTCAAAAAATTCGGTTGCACGTTTGGATCTGTAGAGCGTTTGACATTTTGGCAGCGTCGTGCAACGAAAAAAACTGGGAAATTCAAATTTGTATAAAAAGGCGCTGAGAATCCCAAAGAGAAGCACCTGGCTAATTCGCGGGCAAAGACGGTACGGGACACGGCGGCATAGACATCAAGTGTTGTTTGTATTTGTAATTTGAAGCTTGTTTCAACTAAAAGAAAGATAGATCCTGAAGCTGGGGACTATTGGACACAATCACAAGACATTTCACGTTGAGTTGGTGATAATAAATATAAAGGCTAGCGCGCCATCTTTGAAAGGGGACTTTGATCCACAAAGACACATTTTTACACCACGGCGGCTTCTTTCAATAAGCCATGTCAAGATTAGAAAGACTAGTGGTGCTACTAGACACAGGGTCGACCCAGTTCATAAGGAATACTGCAGCAGACCAACTAGCAGATCTGGCGAAAGCGCATCCTGAAGAGGTGCTGAACTTGTTGAGTCGAGTTTATCCATTCTTGAACTCCAGAAAATGGGAAACAAGAACCACAGCTGCTAGAGCCCTAGGTGGTATTGTCAGTCATGCTACATTATGGGATCCAAATGAAGAGGAAGAATCGAAAAAGCATGATTCAGAGGGTGATGTGAAGATTGAAGAGTTGGATGAAGCTCGTGTGAAGTTGGAAGAAGAGAATCTTAAATTGTTGAACAATGATCAACATTCATTTTTAAGTTTCGATCACTGGGATGTTCAAGAACTTTTGAATTCTGATAAGAAATTCTTATCCTCATCTACAATTGATGAGGTCTCACAAACATCGAACTCGATAGATGCATTGAAGAAGCAAAAAGTATCCGCTAATAAAAAATTAGGTTTAAAAACAGAATTTGAAGAAGAACTAGATGCCGAAGTTTCTTCAACCTCTACACCCGATCCATCATCAAGCATTAAAAGTGAAGACAACATCAAGCAGGAAATACCCAATGACTCAAGTATTACTCCTCCTCCACTAAATTCAAATATATCAAGTGCAAGACTTAAAGCAATGGCCAAGAGGAAAGCCAAAATGGAGTCAAAGGGCGGACCAGCTAAAAGCAAACCTGTTGATTTATCACAAAGTTCGGTTTCCAAAAAATTGGTCAAAGAAGAAGTCAATAATGGTAACAAATCATCTGCAAATAGTAATGGTAACAATGTTAATAATAAAATCGATGTCACCTCACAAGCCGGTGGTAATAAATTGGTTGTCGAGAACAAGGCTCCAGAGATTCCACCTGTGCTTGCCGAGCATGCGAAAGTTGCAGGTCTAGTCTGGCCTTTTCAAGGTGTTTACGAGTTATTAGTTGTTGATTTATTTTCAGAGACTTGGGAAATTAGGCATGGTGCAGTTCTCGGATTGAGAGAATTGATAAAAAAGCATGGGAACGGAGCAGGCCGTATAAAGGGTAAAACTCGTAAAGAAAATGATTTAAAGAATAATCAAACATTGGAGGATTTAGCGTGTCGTTTATTGACCATTTTCGCTTTGGATAGATTTGGTGATTACGTTTATGATACTGTGGTGGCACCCGTTAGAGAGTCTGCTGCCCAAACACTAGCTGCATTATTAAATCATTTGGATGAAGAATTGGTGATAAAAGTGTTCCATAATTTAGATAGTTTAGTCCTACAAGACTCTTCAATTTCAAGCGGTAAATTGCCATGCTGGGAAGCTAGTCATGGTGGTATGCTTGGTCTTCGATACTTTGTTAGTATCAGAACTGACATTTTGTCTGCAAAACCTGAACTATTAGATGATGTTGTGAAAATGGTGCTTCATGGGTTAAGAGAATCTGATGATGATGTTCAAGCCGTGGCAGCAGCCACATTAACACCAATCACGGAGGAGTTTGTCAAACTTCGTCAAGAAACTGTGAAAACAATCATATCAACCATTTGGGATTCACTTACAAGATTGAAAGATGATTTATCCGCCTCAATTGGTGCAATCATGGACCTTTTATCAAAATTATGTGTTCATCCAGAAGTTATGTCATTAATCAGCTCAGAGGCTTTGGATAATAAAGAATATTCTTTGAAACATTTGATTCCAAGACTTTACCCATTTTTAAGGCATTCAATCTCAAACGTTAGAAAATCAGTCTTGAAGACATTATTTGCATTTTTATCAATCGAGGACACCCAATCCAAGAGCTGGATAGATTGGAAAGCTTTTAGATTAATTTTCCAAAATTTGTTATTGGAACAAAATGAAGAAGTGTTAAGTTTATCACAACAAGTGTTCAATAGATTGTTGGTTGAAAGTGCAAACTTGAATGATTTTATTCTCGATGAAGAATTGGCAATTCATCTACAGCCAATGATTAATTTGACAATGACTCCAATTGGTGTTTCAAGATACAACTACTCAATGAACGCAGCATACCTTATTAAACCATCTGGAGCAGCCTTTGAGCAATACGTTTCATCAATCAACTCCGCCAATGACTACTTTGGTGATGATATCAATGATGATAATAGCTCAGCTACTTCTTCTAAACGTGGTAAGAAAAGAAAAACCCCACCTACACACCCTGAATCCTCCATACCGGCTCCAGCAAACGATAGAGTTAACATTGACGGTCCAATAATAATTGGTGATATTACCTTATTGGGTATTGAAGTTTTCATAAGGACAAGATTAGCTGCAGCCACTGCATTGGGTCAAATTTTGTCATATCTAGACGAAGAGTCTTTGAAGGTAACGCTGATGTTGTTGAAAAAATATTTAAATGTTCCGCATTCAACACCAAGACTTTTAACCTCGGTCTCCATCAAAGAATATTGTTCCTCGTTACTTTCAAGAAATTTGAAACCTGCGCCGGCAGCTTATGAAAGTTTCTTCCACGATTTGGTTGAAAGTTTAACTGACCCATCGGCTCTACCATGCTATAGAGAATTGGTTCCAACATTGAAAGCTGTTAGAACTCAATGCTATTCTTTATTTAGAATCTTTGTGGAACAAGGTAAGCTGTCAAATAGTAAAGTGCCAGAGTTACCAATAGTGGTTCAAGGTGAAAAGGATGCTGGTCCAGGTGCGTTTAGTTTGGAGATCGCAGATACAGTGGTGAATGAGAACTTTGAAAAATTGTTGAAAGCTGTTCAACCAGTCTATAAAATGGCTGCTATAAAAGCCCTAGAAGATGCCAAATCTCGTGTTGTGATGGCAAATGAAGAAGCGAAGCATGCAAGATCGAAGAGAAACATCAGCATCTTGTCAAATTACGCATCTGCAGCAATTCTTTTGGGTGATTTACCGAAAAAGCTAAATCCATTTATTCGTTCATTGATGGATAGTGTTAAAGAGGAGGATTTAGATGTATTGCAAAGAAGATCATCCACATCGGTAGCTGACTTAATCGAGAAGTTGATAACAAGCGGTAAAAGTAATGTCTCCGGGAAGATTGTTAAAAACCTCTGTGGATTTTTGTGCGTTGATACCACCGAAGTGCCTGAATTTGGTTCAAATAGGGATGTAAAAGAAAGAATCTTATCTTTGAAAAAAGAAGAAAATACTAGCGCAGCTTTAGAAGAGAAAGCTGCGTTGGAAGCACGTACTAAAAGAAGAGGTGCTAAGTATGCAATGGAAACAATATTAGTGTTATTCAAAGATGAAATTTTTTCCAAAGTGCCACAATTGAAGGCAATAATTTTTGAGCCATTAGAGAAATTGAAAGATTCCGCAGATGTGGAATTTGATGATGTCTCTGGGCAGGCTGCTGTTGATGCATTAGGTGTTTTGAAGGCTCTAATACCTACTTTTGATGTTAAGCTTCATGACGAAATCTTGTCTTTATTGCCTGCAATTTTGAACGCATCAAGATCACAGTTATCAGTCTTGAGATATTCAGCTGCCAAGGCATTAGCCGTTTTGGCAAAAGTGATCCCATCAAAAACTATACCATTCATTGTCAAATCAGTGTTACCATTATTGAACAATGCTGGTTGTGTTACTGAACGCCAAGGTGGTATTGAAGCTGTTTATCATTTATCAAGTTCAATGGATTCCGATATCTTACCTTATGTCATCTTTTTGATTGTTCCAGTGTTGGGTCGTATGTCTGACTCTAATCCAGATGTTCGTGTATTGGCTACAACCACATTTGCATCTATTATAAAGTTGGTTCCATTAGAAGCCGGTATACCAGATCCTGAAGATGTTCCAAAAGAATTGTTGGAAGGTCGTGAAAAGGAACGTGAGTTTATTCAACAAATGATGGATCCATCCAAGTCTAAGCCATTCGATTTACCTGTTGCTATTGAAGCTACATTGAGAAAATACCAACAGGAAGGTGTTAATTGGTTAGCGTTCTTGAACAAATATCACTTACACGGGATTTTATGTGATGATATGGGGTTAGGTAAAACTTTAC
The DNA here is from genome assembly GCA_030582155.1 of Hansenula lynferdii. Lineage (NCBI taxonomy): Eukaryota > Fungi > Ascomycota > Saccharomycetes > Phaffomycetales > Wickerhamomycetaceae > Hansenula > Hansenula lynferdii. Next base: position 97,005 of record JAKTWT010000074.1, on the reverse strand, counting down.
AAACTATCTGTATTGTTGCCAGTGATCATCATTTAAGAGCTGAAGATTACAAGATTACCAAATCCATCGAAACTGCACCACTGCCAACTTTGATTGTATGTCCACCTTCTTTGACTGGTCATTGGGAACAAGAATTCAACCAATATTCACCATTCCTAAAAGTTGTTGTTTACGCAGGTGGGCCATCTTTCAGACAAGGTTTGCGTCCTCAACTAGACCATTGTGATATCGTTGTGACATCCTATGATGTTGTAAGAAACGATGTTGAATTTTTGTCTGCTAAGGATTACAATTACTGTGTGTTGGATGAAGGTCATATTATCAAAAATGCAGCATCCAAACTTACAAAGTCAGTGAAAAGAGTTAGAGCCAATCATAGATTAATACTATCTGGTACACCAATTCAGAACAATGTCTTAGAGTTATGGTCTCTGTTTGATTTCTTAATGCCTGGGTTCTTGGGTAGTGAAAAGTTATTTCAAGACAGATTTGCCAAACCTATTGCTGCTTCAAGAAATTCAAAGACATCTTCCAAAGAACAAGAAGCCGGTGCTTTGGCACTGGAGGCCTTGCATAAGCAAGTCTTACCATTCATGTTGCGTCGTTTGAAGGAAGAAGTTTTATCAGATTTACCACCAAAGATTATACAAGATTACTACTGTCAATTGAGTGATTTACAAAAGCAACTTTATAAAGATTTTGCTAAGAAACAAAAGACAATTGTGGAAAACGATATACAAACTGTTGAGGTTACAGAAAAGAAAACTCATATTTTCCAAGCTTTACAATATATGAGAAAGCTTTGTAACCACCCATCTTTAGTTTTGTCTGAAAGTCACCCACAATATTATGAAGTTCAGAAATACTTGAGAGACACCAAAATGTCCATTCACGATATCCATCATGCACCAAAATTATTGGCACTACGTACACTATTATTAGAATGTGGTATTGGTACTGAGGACGATAAATCAGGCGCTAGTGTTGGTACTGGTGGTAATGTTATTAGTCAACATCGTGTTCTAATTTTCTGTCAGTTGAAAGACATGTTGGATATGGTTGAAGAAGACTTATTACGCAAATACTTGCCATCAGTTACATTCATGAGACTTGATGGTAGTACCGATCCAAGGGATCGTCAAAGTATTGTGCGTAAATTCAACGAGGATCCTTCAATTGATGTTTTGTTATTGACAACTAAAGTTGGTGGTTTAGGTTTAAATTTGACTGGTGCTGATACTGTTATATTTGTTGAGCATGATTGGAATCCAATGAATGATTTACAAGCTATGGATAGAGCTCATAGATTGGGTCAAAAGAAAGTTGTGAATGTTTATAGATTAATTACCAAAGACACTTTGGAGGAGAAAATCATGGGTTTGCAAAAATTCAAGATGAACATTGCATCGACTATTGTTAGTCAACAAAATGCTGGTTTGGCATCAATGGATACAAATCAATTATTAGACTTGTTCGATGTTGAACAATCTGGTCAACAAGAAGAACATACCGATGAAATCGAAGAAGGTGGCGATAAGAAGAAGAACGGTTCTAATGGCCAAGATTTGATTAATGAATCTGGTTTGACTGGTAAAGCCGGTGCTGTCATTGGTGAATTGGGAGAGTTATGGGATCAATCACAATACGAAGAAGAATATAATCTTGATACATTTATCAAGAGTTTGAAATGAGGCAATAAATGAAATGATACATTCACAATCAACAGATCATTAATGGGTATGATACAAGTCATTTTTACACAACTCTCACCAGAGAGCAGTTAAAACACGTTATGAAGAATACGAATATAGACGGTCATAAAATTTAAATGCATATTTGATTTAGTCAGTAAAGAATTTGTAGAAATCTGCCATATTATCGTGTCAATTATGAAATGGTGAATAGCCTTGTAGGTACAAAATTCAACTATTAACGCCTACAATTATCATTTAACAGACCAGAACAACGAAACCCTGAACTCATCGACCAGCCAGTAGAAATAGCCATAACATGTCCTTAGAACAACAGGCGCTTGATAGAAAGAACAGATTAGCTGCCTTGAAGAATAAAAGAAAACCAGCTCAAATCGATGAAACTGAAAGCTCAGGTCAAATAACAAAAAAACAAACAACCGAACAGTGAGTATAACTTAAAGCTCTGTGATAATTTTTACAATACTAACTAATTTTTTAAAGTGGCATAGTATCTAGAAATTTTGATCCAGAAACTCGTGATCATATAAAAGGATTTGATGCTCCACCAACTGCACTTGATGAAAATTCAGAAACCGTAGAAGCGGTATCACAAAAAATTCAAGATGAAATTTTAGGTAAATTTAGAAAGCAAGCACAGCTAGGATTTTCACAAGATAAAGAAGATAAAAATGTTATAAGGCAGAAAGTTAACACAAGTGATTTGATGAGAGATTTACAACCCAAGCTTGATATTTTACAAGAACGTACAGATGAAGCTATTAATAAGTTGTTGAAAGGAAGAATAAGGAAATTGAGAGATGAAAATACACAATCGGATGAAATTTCTAGCTGAATTACAGATCGGTTAATATATACATAATTCTGATCCACTTCTTTTTCTATATACTTTTATTTTATGAATAAATTATGCATCTGTATTATTCCAAGCTTCAACAAAATACAAAATTGCAAAGATGAAGAAGGCAAAAGCACCACCTAATGTAACGGTTCTCATACTAATTCTTGAAGCTAAGATTTTACCGCCGATAACAGCAGCAGCTGTACAAAGACCATGTCCAATGATAGCACCAGAGATGACTGACCAATAATCAGAACCTGCAGCCATGGCAATAGTTGCAATTTGTGAACGATCCCCCCATTCACCAAGGAATATCATTATAAATACTTGAATCCATACTGGATCTAAGATTAATCCGAAAAATGATTTAAATTGTGAAGTAATCTTGTTGATCAAATCTGCTTCTTTTTCCAAGTTTGGATTTGATAAACGACGACCACCATGACGAGAACCTGATTCTATATGGTTTAAATCATGATTTAAATCAGTGACTTGTAATTCTTCTTCAACTTCTGCTAATTCTTCTTCAACACCAAGATCTTTTGACATTTCTAAACCTTCTTTTGTTAATTTAAACCCGAAAACAACGAAAAGGATTGATGCTAAAAATTGTGTAACTCTTTGTGATATTAATGTTGGTAATGCATGTCCAACAACACCTGATAATACAGTCATAACAGCTAATGAGGCAAATGAAGCTGTAAACACTAAAATTCTTGAATGACGCATGGCCATTAGTGCAGAGATTAAGAAAGTTTTATCACCAATTTCAGAAACAACAATCATAGAGATGGCCATGAATAATGGTGATCTATCTGTATCATCAGTTTTGGTTTCATCAATTTTGATACCAGTATTATCGTCATCTGTTTTAGATGATGCTGGTGCTGATCCTTCATACTGTTGAACCGCAGTCTCGGTATTATATGTATTTGACTTTTCCTTTATCTGATTGGATGCCGCTCCCAAAGCTTGATCTTCAATAGGTATAGAATTGGAATCAGTTACACCTTCGATCTCTGCAGGAACACTTCTTTTCCCAAGGTTACTGAGGTGTAATGAATGTGGAAGTTTGATCTCTAGATCCTCAATCTCAGCAGAGGCCAATGATCCCAATAAATATATCGATGGTAATATTAAATTTGTGATTTTCATAATTGATCTGTATTTCTATTGTTTGATATGTTGTTGTTTTTCCGATGATTTGATCTTGCTGGACCAGGAACGCGTTCTATTAAATTGGTGATAAACTGACAAGTATACAACCTGACTATGAAAACTCTTGTCCCAACTATCAAAGTCTTGAAAGAAAAGCCCCCTATATGATCTACCCAGTTTCTCTGTGAAATTTGGATAATTGTAAATACCTCGAAAAGCCAAATGTCAAGTTTCTACTTTTTTTTTTTTTTTTTTTGTTTTTGAATAAATTCGCAAGGGACACATAACTACTGTCATTGCAAAACGTGTCACCTTGGGACCAATAGAAATAGCTCTGTTGGTAATTTTGGCAGAAAAGGTATTGATATGTATTTAATTGTATATTTAGAAAGCCAGAGCCCCTTCTAGATCATCTACGTTTAGTAAATCAACACCCATGCTTAGTAGATCTAACCATACGTTATCCCTGGTGGGTTTTGGAGAACTTGGAGTATCCCATATTCTCGTTTTAATACCCAAATTGTGTGCCATTGTTATTGTATTATTTAGTGATTGAATTTGCTCATTACTGAGCTTTCCATCATCTTGAGCCTTTTTAGAGCCAGTCAGTTTCTCTAGTGAGGATGATCCATATACTGAATTTGTGGAATCAAAATTTTTAGTGAAATCAGGATCATGTAATGGAGCATCGATAAACGCGTACCGTATATGTGCATCTTTAATTTGATCAAATGGGATATTCCCACTGATTGTGATGGTTAGTGGGCCTTGATTCATCTTCCCCGAGGTGGTGTTGTAATATGTCAAATAATTTTTCGATATGAAAGGTGTCAATTGTTTCAACACTTGATTGTAGGTTGAATTAGCATCTGATTTGATATCTATCACTAGATCTAGACTTTGTTTCGGATCATCATAGAATACACCATGGAGGCCGGTTTCATTGTCTTGACTCTGAGGGATTTCAGAGTTAACTTCATCCAAGAGTGATCCAATATTTGAAAGATATAACGAGTCCAAGGTCTTATAACTTGACAATGACATTTTCTTATGACCCACTAAAAGCTCTTGGTATTGACTTTTAGAATCAGGTAAATACCAAACATCGGCTTCCACAGAGGTTATGCCTAATCTCAAAGCTTCAAATAATGGCGTTGATCTCCAATAATCGTTATGTGAATGAGCTGGAACAACAAACCTATCTTTGTTCATCAGTTCCACTTTAGTCTTACTAGTAATGGCAGTTTTATAGCTCAGGATTTCTGGAGAATGAAGATTGAATCTTGTACCTTTTGATATATAATCACCAAAGAAGCTCGGTATGACTTGATCAAAACGTATCAATAATCCTAAAACCACGGCAAGGACACATGTTAATGAACAAAGTGCTATGTTGAACTTTGTCAATAAATTATAACGACTCTTGTAAAATAATACGTTCAGTTCAGTGGGTTGTTCATCATCCCTTACCAAACCAATATGGGAGCCTGATTGTGAGCTTCTTTCATCTGATGACTTGAATCTATCAAGCTCAATAGCCCTATCGAAATCTGTTGATCCTGAGGAGAACGGCTTTGTAATTTTTCCAAACATTTTTTGCATGATGATATCAATTCATTTGAAAGGGTGGTCATGATAAAGCTAAAAATCTTTAAGCAAATTGACAAGAACCCTTAAATATATATATACCACATATCCATTCAGCCCCAGCTGTAAACCACAAAACACGCCTTTATATCCAGTGGATATACTTAACATATAACTCAATCTTTGACGTACTGCTTTCCGAGTTTTCACAGTATCAAAATTTAATAGTAGTATGTGATTACCGTCCAATCGAATTCAACGCTTGCAACCATCATGCTGCAAATCAAACATAACCATCGTAAACCACTTCTAAAACTTTGAATTGCTGCATAACCAGAACTATCAAACCATCGGAATTCCAGTAGATCTATGTTTGAAGGGCTAAATTGGTTGTTCTAAAATTAGCAGGTTTTGTGTAGAAGGGTGTTACCAAACTGGGGTCAAACACCGTTGATATGAGCAGCGAGCCGAATAAACTGGTTATTGTAAATCTTTATGAACTGGGGTCCAAAATTGAGTGTTTTTAGTTGCATGCAATCACAGAAATTGGGATACATCATACGTATGGAATTATTGCAGGCGTGGTTTTTTCTGGAAACCGCCTTCAATGTCAATTATCAGGGAATCGTGAAACAAAATAGACTTCTTAACTATTATAAAGTTCGATCTAAAGCAGTCAAGGGTTGTACATGGTGTTCTTTTTGAATGTTCTGCTGGTATGCTCTTGGAAAGCAATACGAGACTGTAATTTTAAGTTGAACGTCGTCGGAAGTAACAGGCCTTCGACTAGGTTTCAAGGTTCAAGTTTCAACCATCATGGAAATCGTAGATCTTGAGTTATAAATAACTCAGAATGACATAATTTGAATAAATTATCTATCGAATATAATCAAGAGGGTTAAAGTCATGGATCAGACACCATCAAAATTACACACGTATCTAGAGATTGTATATACAGTGGGTATGATCGTGGGTAAATCTCACCAGTTGTAGAATTGGTGTAATGTTTACTCATGGGATCTTACTCCTTTGAGATATTCAATATTAAAATTGATTTGTAATGAAAGCTGTCAACTGTCAACTTATAAGGGAGCCAGCTATGTATTAGACAGTGGACACGAATTTAGCTGTATTTTTAAACCATACATCAGAGTCAAGATTAAATTAATGATGCATGATAGAGCTTGGAAACAGCTTATTGAAGCTATAGAAAATATTTCCCAATTCTTATTCCCACCAGCAGTGCCACAATTTAAAAGTTGAAAGCTGTTGAAGTCTCGAGGGATATGTACTATCGATATAATGTATGCAAGAAAACGCTTAACGCTTAACGCCCCAATTCACCCATAATTCAAACGTTTAAACTTGCCACACCGTTTTCTAAAATACCGCATTATGAAATCATATTCCGGACAAAGTTTTGTAAATCGTGCCCATTGATCAAAAATTGGCACCGTAGTCGTAATTTCAACTGAAGATCAATTACACAAATATCAAAGAGTCAAACAATAGCGATTAGGTAACATGAAGCGTACTCGAACGTGTCAACCGTCAACCCACTTTAAACGCAACATCCTACTCAACCGTAACATAGCAATTCAAGTCACATACCACATGGAGGGTTTAATAATCAGACGGGTTTAACGACCAAAGTTTGACAACAATTAGGACTTGTAAAAATTCATGTATACATCGTACTTTCAAGTATCCGATCCAACAAATTAGAACAATTTCCACATAGCTATTAAGGACGAGAAGCTCGATTGAGCGATAAATAATTCTTAAAAATTGCCAGAAGTTAGATCAACCCTGCGAAAAATTCGAATGATCGATGATGTATTCCTCAGATTTAGTCTGATCTCAACATGACACCGTACCGATTCTACCAGACGTATTTACTTTGCACATGTTGACAAAGCGAATAGCTTTCATGCTTCAATCTATGAGCTTGCATAAACCTATTTTTAACCTCATAAAAGCTTTTTAAACTGTAATGTACTATATTCTTTGGATTTTTCCCTAAGAAGCGTATTGACTCTTGAGGCTTGAGACTGAATAAGTGATCATAAAGTCGGCAAACTTTGCAAAAGGTGCGTGATCTTCAGAACTTGAACAGCTTTGAAAAGTACCTCCAAATCACTGTATAAAAGCAGCATCTATATTTTCACATTATAAAATTGATACATGAGCCACTTGGACATCTGATGAAAAACCTCTAATTTTCTTAATCAAAACCCCATTTCAATTATTATCCATCACCAAAAATGAAGGCACAAAGTAAATTTACAACTCCATTTGTAAACACCAACAAAGCACCATCTTCATCAAAATCTAGACATTCAACCCACTCTGATAACTCTAATGACAATACGTCCGTCCAGCAATGGAGACAAACATCTAAAAGTGACCTAACCAAGTTCAAAACCAAAAATAAGCTTATGGGATGGTCTATTATTGTTCTTTTTCTTCTAGATATTGGTCTTTCCATCGCCCTGGCTGTGCTATCGAAAAATCATACAATGACAGCATCTATTGGTGATTTTTTAAGCTATAAAAATAAAATGAATGATGGTTTATCAAACATCAAAGATCTTGAAAAATCGATGCAGGGAAATGAGACTGATTCATCTGGGGAGAAGTTTCTCAAGCCAATTCATTCACATCATGACCAGCTTAGAAAGTCACCACTGTTTGACTCACTAAGATTAGGTATTAGTTCATTGGAGACTGATGTTTGGTATCTACCAGAATCAAATAAGAATAAACTCTATGTTGGTCTTGACAGAAGTGATTTGTCAAGGTTCAAAACTTTGAGCACATTGTACTTATCCAATATTGAAACGATGCTGGACAATGTGAACACTGATAATAGTAATGCTGCTAATAGTGGAGACTTATCCAAAGTTGGTATCTTCAATGATAACCCAAACAGGACGTTGCATCTGACAATAAATATCAAAAGTGACTCAAAAGATACATTCAATCAAATAACAAAAGATATGAGCTCATTAGCCAACAAAAAGTACCTCACCTATTATAATTCAACATCAGCAGAGTTTCATCAAGGACCATTAACAATAACCATCGGCGGCAATATCCCATTTAATACGATCAACAACCAAGATATACGCTATGCATTCATTGAAGCTCCATTATCAGATCCAGAGTTCAGCGTGAAATACAATTCCACAAGCACCATCTTTACATCAGCATCAGTTAAATCACTTATAGATTCATCCAAAGTGATTAGATCACAAGACGATATAAACCAAATCCAACTCGAACAGCTTAAGTCATCCATTGCTATGGCAAAAGATATAGGAATCACCACCAAAATCACAGATATACCAAGATGGCCAAAAATATCTAGGAACTCAGTATGGAATGCAATTCACTCCAATCTGGATTCTTCTTATATCATAAGCGCTGATGAGTTGGAAGACTCAGTGGCTTTTCTTTAATAGCATAATATCATTGACAATTCCTGTAGATTTGACACTCATTTACCAGGACACATCACCTTCAATTGAATAAAGATAATTGGATTGAGAGATAAAGGCTTCTAAGATAGCTATATTTATAGAATTTCAGTTTATCATATCAATATATACGCGAAATTGATGTACGACATTTAAAGTAGTACCCCTATCGCATCATTACGGCCAACATTTTTGTATGGTGATTTGTGTATTTAAACTGTGGTTAATAAATAATAAATGAGGTATGTGTATATATGATGTAGGATTGCTAGTGATAGTCTCACGCATACCAAATAAATAAATAAATATATAAATAAATAAGTTAATAAATAATGATTAATAAATACGGTGGCACCTATATGCTCAATGATGGAAGTCATGAGGCAACCCATGAACTTGACCATCTAAAACTTTAGCATCTCTAACCCATCCACCATAACGGACTTGGTCGGTCTTTGTCTTGTGGAATTGCTCCATTCTCTCCAATAATAAAGGTTTAAAGTTCTTGACTAAAGCTTGTACAGGCCAAGCGGAAGCATCACCTAACCCACAGATTGAATGACCTTCGATTCTTTTACTCATTTCAATGATCATATCAATCTCTTTAGGTTGTGCATCCCCAATGACAAATCTATGCATAGCTTTAGCTAACCAAGTTGTACCTTCTCTGCATGGGGTGCATTGACCACACGATTCGTGTCTATAAAAATCAGACAATCTTGAAATGGCTTTAATGATATCTGTAGATTTATCCATAACAATCACAGCACCTGTTCCTAAACTTGATCCAACTTCTTTCAATCCATCATAATCCATTAATGCCTTACCACTCATTTCTTGATTTAGTGAAGGTGTTGAAGAACCACCTGGAATAATTGCTAAAAGATTATCCCAACCACCTCTAACACCACCACAATGTTTTTCAATCAAATCCTTCAATGGAATAGACATTTCCTCTTCAACAACACATGGTTTATTCACATGACCAGAGATACCATATAATTTTGTACCAACATTACGTTCTCTACCCAATGATGAAAACCATTCAGGTCCACGACGTAAAATAGTTGGTGCCACTGCAACGGTCTCCACATTGGTTACTGTGGAAGGTCTACCAAAAAGACCTACTGCAGCAGGGAATGGAGGTTTTAATCTTGGTTTACCTTGTTTACCTTCCAATGATTCAATCAATGCAGTTTCTTCACCACAGATATATGCACCCATACCTCTATGAACATAGACATCAAAATCATAACCAGAATCACATGCATTTTTACCAATTAATCCAGCCTTGTATGCTTCATCTATAGCTTGTTGTAATGCAATATATTCTTCATAAAATTCACCACGAATATAAATATAAGCCGCTGTTGCATTCATTGCACGTCCAGATAATAAACAACCTTCAACCAATTTATGAGGTTCTTTTCTCATGATTTCACGATCTTTACAAGTACCGGGTTCACCTTCATCTGCATTAACAACCACATATCTTGGACCTGGATTTTTTTCCCAACCTGGTGGATTCATAAATGACCATTTCATACCTGAGGGAAACCCAGCACCACCACGACCTCTAAGTCCTGAAGTTTTAATTTGATCGATTAACCATGAATCACCTTTTTGAACAAGTTCTTTAGTCTTGTGCCAATCACCTCTCTTTTGGGCAGATTTTAAATCACGTCCATAATAACCATAAAGATTCTGAAATATACGATCTTGATCTTTCAACCCACCATGAACCCTATTAGGATGAGTATCAGCCGTCGTTGCCAACGTTCTCTTTAAAGTTCTCTTGAACATTACAGATAAACTGAAACCTTGATGATTTATCTACATGTATCTTTTGTTGTTGGCAAAGGCAAAGCTAATGAACTCCTTAATTTTTAAGAAAAACTGGGGCAAAATAAATTGGTAAACGACACATTTTCAAACATTTTCGCGATTTTTCGAGGAAATTATAACCAATGAAGAACAAAATGATTGTAATTCCACTGGGAAACTATTACTAAATCGTTTAGCTAAAGTCATCATTGGTAGTCTTGATATGTTTCTACCACTTAGACCTCTTTGAAAGCAATGGTCACTTATTTGGGCTAGATATGGTGTGATTTGATGATCATCTGACGAGATCTGTTCGGAGTGAATTATAATCTCATTTGCAATCAATTCATTGATAGATTGAATCAACATCCCCATTATAGCATCCTTATTGGGCTTGTCAATATGGAAGACTTCATCGCAACGGTCAATAAACGCAGAGTCTAATGCATTAAGGTTGTTTGAAGTTGACAAGATCAAAAAATTATCATATTGCTTTAAAGTGTCAAGTTGGGTCAATAATGTATTAACCACCCTAATACCATCATTCGTCTCATTTTGCTTCAATAAATTATTTCTTGAACTTGCCAATGTTTCAATTTCATCAATTAGAATGATAATTATGATGTTAGGATTGGACTGTATCAAAGATTTGAAACTTTGGAATATAGATTCTAGGTTTTTCGAACTTTCACCAAAGAATCTCGAAAACACTTTTGAGCACTGGAACTCAATAAAAATACCTTTCCCATGTCTTATTGACAATTTCTGTGCAATGGCTTTACACATTGTTGTTTTCCCAGAACCTGGTGCTCCATGTAACAGAAGGATCTTATTACACCTATTCAAGACCAATTTTTTAGATTGTACTTTTAATGAAATCATTGAATGTCCAAGTATTTCATCTTTTAAATCATGATCAAATTTGAGTGTTGTCCAAAGACTTTCAAACTTTGAACTAGGAATAATATCCATGCTAAGATATTGCAACGTTTCCATCTCGAGTGACTGTATAGTGTATGAAAGCTCATGTAATGAATGATGGGTTGAATTAGAGCTCAAAGTGATGTTATCAAAATCATCCACCAAATCCTGTTCAAAGTCCAAGTTACCATACACAATGACTTTCAAGTCGGTTGTTTCAACGGGGAACACTCGTTCATTTGATTCATCTCCATCTAAAACACCATCACAGATATCAACCTTTTTGACGAATATCGAAACCAACAACTCAGCTTTGGACAAAGTCAACGGTTCACTATGCAAATTTTCCAAAAGGTCCATAGGGATATTAAAACCTGGATATCCCTGGAACAAATCCAACTGTTGATTCTCATGAAGCGATGTTTCGTTCTCTTTGATGTATAACGCGACAGCGGCTATTAATTTATCCATGTGTGCCTCGTGATCTTTAGTGGTGAACTCCAAAAGCACAGCATCTTGCGCTGAAATTGGCTTGCAAAGGGCTTCAATGTTGATTTGATGAACCATGGTGATCAGATGTATACTCTACAAATCACGTTTGTCATGTTGAAATTAATAAGTGTAATAGATCTAAAGATATCTATTAGGGTGTGTCCCTTACCGGACATTCATTGTAATATTTATCTGGGGCTACATCAAAGAGATCTTTGATTCATCACCAGACAGGAAATGAAATGCTATGAATACGTGAGCAAATTAACAGCAAAGTGATTTACTCGTTAAGTGTAAGATATGTTGATTTGGAGCGCACAGTATTTTATATGCTATAGGTTTAATCTTCACCTAGGCGCCTAACTACCCGATAAGGAAACTTGAAACCCGCTGCCAAATCGTTATCAAACGATAATCTTTCCACTATTTAAATACAGATTGATTTCTAGAATCTTTCAACTCGACACTTTACACTCCGAAGTTTCAATACACCAATCATGACCTGCTGCTCTAAAAGACAAGCTGAACAAGCCGCTCAACAAAGTCAACAAACTCAATCATCACAACAAATCAAAACACAACAAACAAGTGCATCAGAATCTGATAGTTGTGGATCATGTTCATCAAATTGTAAATGTAAAGATGCTTGTAAATGTACAGTGAACTCATGTAATTGTTCAATTAGATTATAAAGGTGATGGTTATTGTAAAGTAGATGAATAATGATAAAAGGTTATAAGGAAAGCTACGTGTATATTAAAATGGATGTATCATCTATTAAAAGTCCCAGGTAGAGCCATTAAAATTCAATGTATACTCTTCCATGGAAAACAAATGTAGACAATATTTTATCTCTTCCAAACAGCTTATTTCAAATATACGACAGTTGTGAAGCGTCATATAATGAAATCAAACCACCTCGAAAGAAGGGATTAAGTCATACGGAAAGAGTTTCTTGACCAAGAAAATGTTAATGATTATTATAGTCTATTATATTATAACGTTCCACAATTCATTTGTGATTCTTTATATAGATCTTAATATCCTCTAGTATATTCTGTTTTATTCCTCTGTACTTACTTCTATAGTTATAAGGAATACACAATTGTTCATTGCTCATATTACTTTCCCCTCTAACATTAAAAACAACAACTAAATCAATCATCTATTACTTTCAGTTTTACTTAACATTTAACTATTTTCTCACTGGTATGATTCATTCTCTTTTCCAATATTTGGTATGCATGAGTAATCCGACTATTCCCCACAATTTAAAATTTTAGTACATGGTCAAACTAATCATCAACACAATAATACATCTCAATTCAATTGATTAGAAGTCTTTATAATTGTATGTTATGATTTATATTTATGTATCTACGTCCAACTGTTGCATTGCTGAAATGTAATCAATTATATAAATTCAGACATACTTCAAGTTAAACGTAGTATGGTCTATGAATCCCCTAATATCCGCGTGAATCCTGGTCAATATAACCTCAATTTCTTTGTCAATGATGAGACTCTCCGAGTGTTTCCTAATGGGATTGCAGTACAAAATATGTAGTCAATCACTCAGTGTAATAGATCTTGAAAATTCAGGATTGTAATCGTATCAGGTCTCAAAACAAGCTGACAGTGAGAAACCGTTTCGTCGATGAATACTGCTATAGTTACTAGCGATCACACAGTTCAAAACTCAAAACTCACTACAATTTGTGGTATAAAATTAAAACCATAATAAATATATAAATATTATTAGTATATAAAGAGAGTATATAGACAAGCATCCATTCAAATCATGTCCAGCATAATCCAAACGTTATATTAAAAGTACCTATAATTTTGAATGTTTATAAGGACATTTCCCTGCGGCATTTGAAGAAGTTGTTTGTTGATTTGATCTTGGACTTAATTCTAAAACTTCCTTCTTAATATCATTACTCAATTTTGATGAAACTTTGGCAAATAAATCGAAAACACGATCTTGAATTTCTGGAATGGCACCAGATACGTGACCTGCAATGTTATGATCCAAATTTCTTTGCTGACCATCTTGTTTGCCTAAAACTTTGTATAATTCCCTAGCTTGAACATAATCAATATCGCCTTCAACTGCCCAATGGAATGGTTGGGCAGGTCCTTGCCAGTATTCTTGATTCTTTTGATAATTGACCTTAGCTTGTGGTGTATATTCTACAGGCTCTGGAACTGAACCAGTGTAGTAGTTTGGTGATGCACCATAATTACCATTAACGGTCATAGCACCATCTCTCAAGATTGGGTTAAAAGTCTTTGCGTATGGACAATTGACTGGAATTTGGGCATAATTGGTACCAAGACGATGACGATGAGTATCTGGATAAGAAAATAGTCTTGATTGTAAGACAGGATCAGCTGAGGCTTCTTGATATGGAACAGTATGTGAAGGACTGAAAGCTGCTTGTTCAATTTCAGCGAAATAGTTTTGTGGATTTTCATCTAGCACCAATTTACCAAAACGACGTAATGGGAATTGTTTATGTGGCCAAACTTTAGTTAAATCAAAGACAGAGAATGGTAATTTATCAGCTTCCTCCTGAGTCATTGATTGAATATAAGCTGTCCAAGATGGCACATCGCCCTTTGCAATTGAATTAAACAAATCTTCTTGTGCATGATCTGGATTTGCACCAGCCAAAGCACCAGCTTCTTCGTTATTCAAAGTCTTGATACCTTGGTCACTAATCAAGTGGACTTGAATATATCTCCAATCACCTTCCTTGTTTGACCACTTATAGGTATGACCACTGTACCCATTCATATGTCTATAATCTGCTGGTGTACCTCTATCAGAGAACAACACCATAAATTGATGTAAAGCTTCCTGATTTTGAACAAGATAATCCCAAAACATGTTTGGATCTTTTAAATGAGTTTGAGGATTTCTCTTTTGAGTATGGATAAAATGTGGAAATTTAATAGGATCTCTCAAGAAGAAAATTGGAGTATTGTTGTAAACCCAGTCTAAATTACCTTCTTCAGTGTACAATTTGATGGCAAATCCTCTTGGATCCCTGGCTGCATCAGCAGAACCTTGTTCACCACCGACAGTGGAGAATCTAACTAGGGATTTGGTCTTTTTACCCACAGTGTCTAAAAAGGCGGATCCACAGACATCGCTGATATCATCAGTAACTTCGAAATAACCATAAGCACCAGAACCTTTAGCGTGAACCACACGTTCTGGAATACGTTCACGATCAAAATGAGCCAATGAGTCAATCAAGTTGAAATCTTGTAGTAATAGGGGACCATGCTTTCCAACTCTTTGTGTCTCGAATGGGTTTGGCAATGGGAACCCTTGAGAAGTGGTGACTTTCTTATTGCTGTTGTTGTTGCTTGACATGTTGGTGGCAATTCGTTGTAGTCAATGTCTAGTTAAATCAGTTCATGGGGAAATCAAACATTTTATATACCAAACACCAAAGCATCATCGAAGTCTAAAAGTGACAGATGAGGGGTTTGTCGAATCAGAGCAAAGTTCATTGTAAGCTGATCAGTGATAAGTACGCTCTTCTGCGCTGAGCTGCCGTTTTGGGCTGGCGGCCAGAGATAAGCTAAGCGCTGCTAAGCTGCCGCCAGCCTGGAGTTAGACAGAGCGTAGGCAGAGACAGAACATACGGATACAAATAGACACAGAATAGAGCGCTTAACACGGGAATAAAACCATCGTGTTCCCTTGTAATCATTCAATATAATTACTCTTCTTCTCTTAATTAAAGTGAGCCCAGAGCCCAGCTTGTCTTGAGATCCAGTCATTTTCCATTCTGTGGAGACGTTTCATACAGCCGAGGACAAAGAACGCCGCGCTAGGAAAAATTTATAATCCATTTTGAATCTGGCCGTGCACCTACTACTACATACTACATACTACAAACTTGTAATGTCGTTATTTTAATTCTATTATACACTAAATGGAGTTACCAGTTCTGACAATGTAATTGTTGATTGGATCAAGATCCAGACTGTACTTAGCACTGTTGTTTAGCTTCAAAACATCGTTACTTGAAATGATTTCTCTTAATCTAATATCTTCATCGTACCATTTCTTGATCAACACTTTCAATTCTTGGGCATAATATTCATAATTATCTTGTGAAGAATTTGTATCAATAATTTCCTTGATTATGTAGTAAAGCTTATCGTAAGAAACACCACTTTCCACAAAGATATTGACAATGTCACCAGCACGATACAATTCAGCATTGGTATCGACAACCAAGTCCAAGATGATTGGTAACAATTCATTAATAGGGAACACAAACTCTGAACTGTTCAATTTTTTACCAACTTTGACCAATGTTTGATATAACAATGAAACAAATTTATCATCATCTTGTTCGCTTTCATTTCTAACAACTTGAAACAATTGAGCCCATCTAGACAAGATCTCATCGGAATTTCTAAAATCTGAAACTTTAAAAATGTTCAAACAAATTTCATGATAACCCAATACATCGGCAAAATCATTGAACAATTCACTTACAGTCAAAATCTTACCATTTAACTGTTCAAGTAATTCATCCTTCTTATCATCAGTCAAATTCAAATCATATGAAATGGCAACCAATAAATCATATTGAATATTTGAAGCTTCAAAAACTTCTTCAATTAATGTACTCAGCTCAATAACTTGTTGTCTTTGATTTGGTAAAGTGGTACAGTTACAGAACCCAATAGCACGACTTAAATATTCATTTCTTTGACTTAGTGAAATTTCAAAATCACTTAGGGCTAATGAGTATGAGATCAATGCTGCTTCATAATGATTTTGTCTCTTGGATTGGAAGATCCATAACAAATCTGAAATTTCCAACGAATCTTGAGCTTTTTCTTCTAGATAATTCAAAATATATGGAGTGTCAATCTCTAACAATCTTTCGCTCATATCTTGTTTGATAAACCAATCATAAAACTCATAGTGGAATAATTTATCACTATAATTGAAAGCAACTTCATAACTAAAATCACGCAATTTGATGAAATCTGTGATGAAATTTGTTGAATCTTCAATGAATCCATATTTGTCATTTTCTAATTGTGTGTTGGCCTCAATAGCTAATTTATCAACAGATGTCAATAATTGGAACACAATCTCGAATATTTCCACTCTCTTTTCATATGATTTAACACGTTCATCATTGTTTAGTTTACCATCAAGAACATATTGTAATGCTAAATTACCTTTATCCAAAGCATTTGAGATGTTTAACGCAAATTTAATAGCACGTGGATAATCATTTAATCCAGTCATAATGTCAATAGATTCTTTTAGTTTTTCCACACTAACTTCGTTATTAATGGCTTCAAACAATTCAATAGCACGGCTCAAGTGATAATTCAAACCATCATAATCTTTGAACCCAATTTCTTTAGCTTTTCTTAAATGTTCAATAGCACGGAATCCAACAACATCATTAGCAGAACAAAATGATCCACAACGTTCTTGTAAACCCTTGGCGATATACTCAATTGATTCACCACGACTCATTGAACGGTTAATTATTGATGACAAAATTTCTTTAATCAAGTTCTTATATTCATCAGTTGGAGCAAAAAGATCTTTGAATGTTAATTTAGACAGGGAAATTTGAACGTCTAATGATAAATATTTGAAAACGTCCCTTAGATTAGAAGAACCTGCATTTTGATCTTCTGGGTTTTCCTCCCCACCTTCTTTCAACAATACAACAAGGAATGATAATGCTTCTTTGATAGAAATGATCAATCTAATAACAGAATTGATAGCGATGTTCTCAGCTTGATTAGCAAATTCTTCAGATTTATCCAAAGTTTTATTATTGAAACTTGGTGGAATGAAACATGCAATTGTATTTCCATAAGCCTGGAAAAATTCATTCAAGACACTAATAGAACTTAAAAAAAATTCAATTTTTGATTGTTCAATGTTTAAGGTATCTAGAAATTCGTTTTCAAAAATTGAGTTTGTCACAAGTTTACCAGATTTATCATATTTGACATCTTTAGAAATTTGGAAAATTTTGGAATCCCAAATCTCACGGAATAATCTACCCAACAATGTAACAATACCGTAAAATCTTGGACTTAAAATCACATTTTCAAATTTATAGTTGTTATCATTCAATGTTGGTTGTAACACTGATGTGATCAAAGAATTTGAATTTTGTTGAATATAACGAGGTTTGAACTCGACTAAGTTTGGAACCCCTATTGTGAAAAAACTAAATGAATTTGATCTGATTGTTTTGGAAATGTTATATTTACATGTAACATATAAGGCAGTTGAGGTTGCTTCCATGATACCATATTTGTTAACAAATGGTAAAAAGTCTTCAATTAACGATTCAAAAACAACATCTGGTTTTCTAAAACGATATATTTGTAATGAAGTGTTTGTCAACACTGCAACTTCAAAATCTCCCGATGTGTATTGAGTGGCAAATTCGTTGGCATAACCTTGTGGTCTATCAGTTGCATTGAATGTGGATGATAATGGAACAATTTGGTGGACTTGGCCTGAACACTCTAAGAAAGTTGAATTTTCAACGTATTGACTGTGATACTTCAAAATACCGTAGTCTGGTACAGTGACAAATAACTTATTTTCGTTCGAATCTTTCTTCTCCACAACATCAAAGAAAATACCTGGTGAAATGATTTTACTAGCAGGTTTGGATTCTAATAACACTGATGATTTCTTTTGGTATGATAAAACGGTTGGAAGTTCTGATGATGGAGCTCTTTTATCAGTAGGTAACCCGAATAGAGAACCATTTGCTCCATTTGCACCCTTTAAAGCTTCCTGTTCCTTGAACGTACGTTGCTCTGTGTCTATTTGCTCTTGGGTGATCTTGGTAGGTGGAAATTTAACACTTTCTAATCTGAGCGCCGACACACTATGTGGATTCGAAGAACCATTCAAGTATAAACGACAACCACCAATTGTTATAGCGACTAAAAACAAATCTTCATTTTCATTCCTAGAAACAACTTGCAAGTTGACAAGCTTCAAATATTTTTCTCCCAATAATGGTGAGTTTTTAGCATTTGATGTTCTAGCAAATGTGGAGATGTGAGAGCGTCTTACCACTATTGGTTCGTCTAACGTTCCGTTACCAGTGATCTTATAACATCTAATCACGGACTGGTTTGATAATGTGTATAATATGCTTCTTGAATTATCCACCAATACTTGTTGAATCAATTCGTTGTGTTTTTCATCTTCTGTGAAATAGTTTGTGATGGAGTTGATGATTGATGAACCTGGAACAAGACTCGATACCGTTGACCTTGTCAGACAACGTTTGTTGCATTTCTTATTGAGCCAATCTTCGGAATTAGAGTATTGTAATTCCCAAATATGTAGTCCATCACCCGCACCTGTGAAGAATATTTGACCAGTTTTCTCAAACGATATAAATTGATCAACGCTTAATCCATGGGTAGATACCACCATTCCTGTGTTATAAAATTCAAGATCATTGGTGGTTGGAGAATGTGAAATACCCAAAATATGTATATCAAATGGGGTTGAGATTAATAGTAAATGATTGATTGCATCTGTGAAAGTTTTAGCCTTTGGTTTAACTAGGGCAACTTTCAAAATTGTATGTTCAATATCTTCAAATGTTTGGAATTCCAAAGTCTTTTTCAAATTCCACAAGATCAATTTGTTATCAATTGTCACCCAAGCACGAGAAATTTCAGGGAAAATACCCATATTGCTTACAGTTTCAACTCTGTTGTATTCTTTCAAAATCTCATCAGGTATATCAACAATCTCGGTTCTTTCGAAAGGGGTAAATGCACCGAGACCATTAGGCTCATTTGAGTAATTGTAATTTACTGCATTGCTATGATATTGTGTATCATCCAGTATTGGTGTTATTTTATCACGTAAGATTGATGCATCGACGTATTTACTTGCTAATTTTGATGGTTCATTAATGTCAATATCAGAAACTTTTAAGTAATCATTATATGTCAAAGGAGACTTGGTGGTACCAGCTACTGGACCAATAGCTGCTGAAGCTGTTCCAGAGGTGGCATCAAACACCTTGCTTCGGTAAGGAGTAGTAAATGTAGACACTAAGGATCGACAATGTTAGTATATACAAGATCTGTAGGACATTGAATCTCTGAACGAGTTAAACCAAGTTTGTCAATTTAAAAGAGCCTTGATATGATATTTGTACTCACTCTTTAGCCAGTTACTCCAAGCAGTCTTGAGCAATGGTGTAACGCTAGCAACAAATCTCCAATTCGACCTGATTGATCTAAACTTGTTTACCTTTTCAATGTGCCTACAAACTTGATTTTTTTTCTAATGAAGTATGGATCAAGAAATTCGCGGAAATTCGCGATTTCTAAGATCGATCGCGGATTCCGCGAAAGTTGACCCGTTCATTTTAGACTGAGGTACTGCATGAAATGGCAGAATACATTGATCTGACACAAAAGCGTATAACGAAATTTCTAAAAGTAAATCCAAAATATGACAAAACTAGTGGTATAATGTATTATGTAGCTGCTTATGGTCAGATATTGGCCAGTGTGATAGAGCGTCAATAATGGAGCTTACCAAAGCCAATTTAAAGCTGCTACAGCACCAACTTGCAGGAGTCCGTGATGCAACAAATACGTTAGCAAATTCAAGGCTAGATATCTTATTGTTGAAGGGGAACGACACCATTCTACTTGACCCAAATGATATGGCCGAAGGTACTGGAAATGAGTCCAAAAATTCAGATGAAACTCTAAACTCTTCAATGGTGAACTTTGAAGCTGAGAAGGATGAAGCTACTGAAACCCAGATGACTTTTGATCAAAGTCTGTTGAGAGATGCTGAAATCAAACTCAAAGACGGTATGGGCGTTTCCAAAATAATTGACCCGGATGATACATCACTTTTGTACGTTGAAAAACATAAACAGATACCACCGAGAAATCCATTAAGACGTGGGAACACTAGTGTATTACAAGACATTGATACAAACACCAGACTTCAATCTATATCCAATACTAAGTCATGGTTCAAAACAAAGATGGCCCTGCCTCAAAAATTTAATTTTAAAAGAGGTGACATCAACTCGAATACTAGTACGGCTGGTTTGTCGACAGGTACTGCAAATAACCCTGACTTCAAACAAATGGATAATAGGCTAAGGAGAACACGAGCTACGCCACGCTCAAAGTCAAAACGCTTCCAGTTTGATTTGGCAAAACCATCCATTGACTGCTTAGTGGATATATTACTGAAGCAGAGGTCGTTATGATGATGCTGTATTTAATATTGACATAGAGGACATACACATTGCATGCCGCGTTGAGCCGATGCCAATCAATCATAATTGATTGTTTGAAAGACAAAAAAGACTTGTATTCAATGAAAACACTTTGCAGCTATAAACCTTGGTAGAATCCACCCAATATAAAATAATTAAATGACAAAAAATAAACCAATGACCAGTAATGCATTTCATGCATTTCCCAGTACAGATCACGCATTCGTGTGTTTATCAGCTCGAAAATTCACACTTTTTGATCTTATGACACTCATGATAAAAAACAATTTTTAGTTCGTATAACCAAATAAATAAAACTTCATTCAAAATAATATAATAATATCTCCACTTTTTTCCTTTGCTGTTTCCCGCTGTTGACCAGTAACACACACATGCAGCGTACACAATTATGTGTGCTTTATATAAAAAAGACCGAACACTGAAAGATTTTCACTAAAATAAAACATAAAAAAACACGATGATGATAAACACTCTTCTCTTTAAATCTCGAACCAATATTCCAAAGATTGATGTGTAAAAACGATGATAAAAAAATATAGAATAACAAACATTACTTGTCTTCACTTTGTAAAAGCAAGTTATGAAATATGACGAGCAGTATAAAAAACACTTTTAATTTCATTTCATCAATAGACGTCGTTAATAAAAAAAACTCAAAAACAAAGATATAAAAAAAAAACACAAAAAACATGGTAAATGAATAATCTTCTCTTAACCCCAGACAGACATATCATTACCCCAAATTTTTAACCAACCGAAATTTTTATCCGAACGATACTTGGTGGAATTATCATTGAATTCCATTTCAGCATTTTTAACACCATTATTATTAAAACTTGTATTAAATCCCAAATCAATAGGATTTTTATTTGAAAATTCATTTATATTGTACAATTCTCCCCTGTTTAAAAATTCATCGTTATTTGAACCATAGGAGATTGTGGATCCACCACCTGAACTAACAGATGATGAAAGATTAGTTGAAGTGAAAGGATCAAATTTTGTTGAAACCAATTCTTCAACGAAATTATCAGGTGAAGCAGCAACAACATTTGGGAAATTAGAAGCACCATAGTTTTGTTGTGGGAAAACCTGTGGTTGAGGATGTTGTAAAATTGGTTGTTGTGCCATAAATTGTTGTTGTGGAACTTGTTGAACCTGATTAGGGAATGGTGTACCAATAGGAACATTATGGACACCGTAAACTCCCTTGTTTTGGAGATTTTGAGACTGTTGAGTCACCATTGGAGTAGCACCAGGTGTTGGAACTTGATTCATAAATCCTTGTTGTGCATTTATTGTATTTTTCAAATGCATAGCGCCGTTAACAACTTGACCATTAGGGTGGATTTGTTTTGATTTTAGATGCTGATGATGATAGTGGTGAGATGAGACCGGTCTCATTTGAGCCTTATGGTTGTTGAAATTGTTTTTATGTGAATGGTGATGACGATGGACTTGGTGACCGCTATTAGTACCACTGCTGTAAAACTTGTTATTGTTGTTGTTGTTGTTGTTGTTGTTTTGGTGGTGCTGAGTTTGCTTTCTGTAGCGATAGTCAAACAGGGCCTTGTTGATATCTATATCACCGTGTTAGTATTGCTGTGAACTCATGAAAGGCAAGACGGGATCTTTTGAGCCAGCTCATCGCTGACCACCCAGTCTTCTCCATAGTACTTCACTTACCATCAAACTGTGATCCAAAGGGCGAGACGGTAATCTCGCGCTTGTGCGACGTGGATGCTGAAGGCGTCATGCTGGATTTCGAGCAGAGGTTCCAATATGCTCGATATGCTGGGACCAAAGAGTGTGTGTTGGCCTTGTGCTTTGTGGGATCTGTGATGATTCTTGACCTGGTTGGAATAAAGAGCGTAGCGATTTTGGAGCTCCCTAGAAAAACAACAGCACCCGCGAAAATCCAGCGTTTTGTCAAGGGCACGAATTCTGCTACGCGACACATCATAATATACACTTGTTTATTAGGTCATAAACACTTTTTTTGTACCAGCTAGGAACAGGCTAACGTCTCTTGTTCTTCTGCTTAACCTCTTCGTCCTTTGTTGGATGCAGTCTGATAACGTTTGGATACTGTGGGTTGTTGAAAGCATACCCCTTGGACCAGTCGTAGGAGACAGCAACTGCATAGATTGACCCATTTCTATTGAAGTTGGCAGCTGAAATGGTACCACCTAAAGATGGGAATCCTTTTAGTCTATGTTTAGCATCTTTATCCCAAAAATGGAAGCATCCGTCTGAGCCTGCTGTGGCCATTGTTCCAAATACCGGGTGTGCAGTGATGGAGTTTAACGAATAGATACGACTTTCAGATCTACCAGCTTTAGTCTCTGTTTGACGATGACATTTAAATGTGAACCCGGATTTGGCTTGCTCTTGGTCATCAATATACTGGAACGCACATCTACCCTCGATGGAACCCAATGCATAACCGTTCCCTTGCGGATAACAACAAATTGATCTTGTTTGCCATTTCAATGGTGACATTGCTTGTTTAGAGATTTGTTGTGGATTGTTTAAATCAATTATGCAAACATGTCTTTCAGCAGTACCAACAACCAATGTCTTTTGTGCAGAGTCCATCGCATACACTCTTTCAGGAAGTTGTATAGTGCTCACTGGTTGTGGTTGTCTAAGATCCCAATATCTTAATGTCTTATCCCATGATCCACTAACGACAACTTGTGTATTAGTTGGACCACATTCCACAAAACGCACAGATTTAACAGCAGCGTCATGTTGACCAATCTGTTGTGCTTGTCCACTTTGTACATCGTATAGTTTAACTTGTTTATCAGCACCACCAGATATCACTTTAGTACCGTCCGATGTCCATCTTGTTGTTAATACTGGGGCATCGTGTTCATAAAGCGCACGTCCTTCAGTGGTACCTGTTGGCGACACCTCATAAATTCTAACCTTTTTATCCCATGATGCCACAGAGAAAAATTCAGCTTGTGGTGAAAACGCTAGATCAGAGATGGAATCCTCTGGTGGGTTCTGTACTATAATATCATTTGCCAAATCAGCCTCGGTGGCTTGTGAAGATGAGACCGCTGTTGTGCTGGCCGGTTTGCTGAAAAAAGACATAGCTCTTATCTGGCTCGATGATCAATGTCTCTTTAACTAATGATTTCGCAAAGATCACGATGATTTCTTCAAGTTCATTCAGTGCATCTGAATAAAAGTAAATACTAAAAAACATCGAAAATTCGCGGAAAATCAACACCGGGTTAAAATTCGCGAATTTATAATATAATAATAATAATAATTATAATATATTATAGTAGTATCAACTGCAATAATTGAGATACTATTCAACCAATTGAACTCAATCATACATTAGTTGAAGATACAATTCATCTTAAACACCATGGGCAGCTGGGACTCCCAAAGGGAACGGTGGACAGGAATACCCATTGTCGAATATCAAAACACAGACTCGTTTAGCTCACATACATCACCATCATTAAGAGAAAAACGGTATAAGAATCTTTCATCAATAGACTGGCCATATGAGTATCATAGAGATAGACAATGGAAGAAACTTGATGATTTAAATATTCAAAGATCACAATGGTATACCACGACGAAAAACAGTACAAGATGGATCGTTTTGATAGGTACAGGCGTCTTGATTGGTTTACTCACTGCAAGTTTAGACTACTTGTATAAATGGTTAACAGATTTGAAAGGTGGTGTTTGTAACGAGGGTTTCTATATGACTTATCAAACCTGTTGTAAAGGTATTAATGAAGGTGATCATTGTGGAAATTGGTTACAATGGGATCAAGTTATACATATTAATGAAAACACAGCTGGAAGTTTCATATACAAATATTTCCTATACTTGGTCACATCTCTTATACTTGCCGTATCTACTGCAATCATTGTAAAGGATGCCAAGTTTATTAAGACTTCAGGTATCTCTGAAGCCAAGGCCCTAATAAGTGGGTTGATGATTGATGATTATTTAAATTTAGAAACCATGTTGATTAAATTTATTGGATTAACATTGATTGTCAGTTCAGGTATGTGGGCAGGTAAAGAAGGTCCTCTGGTTCATGTTTCATGTTGTTGTGCAAATTTCATCATTAAAAAATTCCCTACACTTAACAAGAATGAAGCAATAAGGAGAGAATTATTAATGGCCGCCACAGCAGCCGGTATATCTGTAGCGTTTAATGCACCTATAGGTGGTGTTTTGTTCACTTTTGAACAAGTTACATCTTATTTCAGTGCTAGTGATAAGATGTGGAGTTCTTTTGTTTGTGCCATGGCTGGTGTTGTGATATTGAACTCATTTAGAGAAGGTGTTGATGTTTTGGTAACTATGCAAAATCAATGGCTGAGTGTGGAAATGTTTGGTTTTATACTTCTTGGGCTCCTTGGTGGTGCTTATGGTGCTATTTTCAATAGATTAAACATGTGGTTTGCTCAACTAAGACAAACATTGGTGAAGAATAGAGGTAAACATTTTGAATTTTTGGAAATTATTGGATTATCTATCGTAACATCAGTTATAACGTACCCTTTGGTATTTCCAAGGTTACCATTAACAACTTTAATCACAAGGCTTTACAAGGATTGTACAGAAGATGATCCCAATATCATTGGTGGGTTATGTTCTGATAATAAATTACAAGGTGTTTCATTATTGTTCCTCACTGGTATTGTGGCCATTTTTTTAACATCATATACATTTGGTACGTTAGCACCCGCTGGGGTTTTGATGCCTTCATTGGCGATCGGTGCTATATGTGGACGATTATTAGGTATGCTTTTCGAGACGATTCAAAACTCAAATCAAGTCTTGTCCTCTATTTGTGATCGATCAAGTACACTGTGTATATCTCCTGGTGCGTATGCTGTTGTTGGATCTGCTGCCTTCTTGACAGGTGTGACTAAAATGACCGTTTGGGTTGTTGTGACTGTTTTCGAATTAACAGGTGCGTTAACCTATGTTTTACCCATCATGATCACTGTGCTGGTTGCTAGATGGACAAGTGATAGATTTGATGAAAAGGGTTGTTATGATTTATGGATTCAATTTTTCGGTTATCCATATTTAAATGAAACCAATAAGCCATTACCTTTGATCAAATCAGAAGTGCTTATGACACCATCAAGTAAAATGAAGTCATTATATGTTGATCAATCATATACTGTTGCAGATTTACAAAACCTATTAGGTCATGAATTTCAAGGAGTTCCTATCCTTTCACAAAGTGAGGATCCAAAACTTGAAGCATGGTTATCTCTTGGTGATTTACAATACGAGCTTGATACTAATCTTGAGATTAGACCAAATCAACTAGTGGCGCTGACAAAAGATCAAGATCAAGAGGGAAATTTCCCATTATATAAATTTTTGGAGGACAACTATGTGAACTTAAGTCCAAATTTACCCTTGCCCACATTAACCGAATATTTTTTCAAATTGAAACCAAGGTATGTTTTGTTTAGTACAGGTGGTGTTTTCAAAGGTGTCATCACTTTGAAAGATGTATCTAAAATTTTAGAGTTAAGTACCACTGATTTGTTGAACTTGGCAGAGAGACAAGGTGAAGATGAAATTGTTGATGTTGAAACTGGATATGATTCTAATGAAAATTTATTAAGAGACGAAATGACTAATAATCTGTGATTGGTGGTCTGGTATTGGTGTATAAAATTGTTTTATAAAGTTTGGATGATATTTGAGAGCTGTATAAATTTTCGCCCAGGGGCCAGTAGGCGGATTGAAGATTTCCCTAGGCAGAGCCGCAGAGGCCAAGCCGGAAAAATTAGACGCATCTGCCTAAAGCGAGATCCGGCGGGCGATCACTTAGCCGAGCCTGTACGAATTTGACAGGACAATAACATGGGCCCTGGGGCTTCAATTTATAGAATATTCATCCTAGATATTCATGCAATGGGTTGCTTATCGACCTAGTTAATACTGTTTATAATTACACTTATAGTCTCGCTATCAACTTACCATATAGATCTTGAATGACTTGTAGGCCAAAGCTTGACAGGTCCGGTTGATAGACAGACCGAACATCAAGGTTTAGGCCACACATCTGACAGCGAATCATGAATTTTGTAAAGGCGTTGATGCGTGTTTGGATGTCTATTAATTCTATTGTTGTTAAGTTGTAAAAAATAGCTCATATAAGTGTATAATTGGTCAGCACAAGCTCTAGAACACATCAAGAGATACTCACCAGCAATAATTCTCATGAATGTTTCTGTAAAGGGATGCTAAAAATTAGTTGTGATGAGCATCGCGAATGCAAAGTGCAAACAGATTCATATATTAATTAGTATCGGTACCTTGCATGATCAGGATGGAATGAAAATTTCACACTTGACAAGTCAAAGAATTTGTGGTCTTTTTGAATCAGGTTTTGGCATTATAGATTTCAGCCACTTTAAGATGAATGAACTTCCTGATCGTCAAATTCTTTGGATTAGACTACAAGGGGGACACATCTTCAGCGATCAGGTACGGTGTATTGTTCGCTGTGAGATTGATTTAACATCACTTGCACGCGTACAGTTTGCAGTTTATGAATTAGCAGTTAGCCAAAGACATACTTGGAGTATTAATATCTTGAGTACCTTTCATGAAAAGCTTTCAGTACCACGTAGTAAGCGATCTGTGAGGATAATTGTCGTCAGATATCGTTATGAAATGGTGAGATTAATGGCCTGATGATTACTGACAGAGTCAAGTAGAATGGGTGGGGTCAAATTAACCGCTAAAGTCGCCAACTCAGATTTTAGTAGTATGGTCATACGTATATTTTAAAAGATCATTTGGCTGTTATATTAGTCCCAGTGGTCACATCGATTGAATACTTATCTTTTTGTGTACCAGCGATATCTTCAGTAGAATCTATTCAACTAATCTTTGAGCATTGTGTGGGGAGCTGTACACCTCGAGTTCAACTTCATGAGTAAAGTATTAAATCACGCCTAGTTATTACTGTGCAGGCCTTTGTAATAATCACCAACAATCACACAGAATAACGCTATCCATATATTCTCATTCACCTATTGTTATACACAGCTTCCGAGTCGACAAGTTCCGGCAACCGGGTGCCGGGTGAGACCCCGGAATATACCTCTTCAGGCAGGTGTTACGCAGCGCTGCTCCGCATTATTCGGCCAAAGATTTTCGCATTTGCAATTTCTCACCTTGTTTTCATTTCCCTTTGACAGTTTTTTCTGTGAGCCCAGTCTGTTAAAAGTGCTGGTACAAGTACGTTTCGCTAGGCTAGTCAACTGCAATTTGCAAACCCCACCAAGCATAAGTTGGCACAACTGACTACAATATAAACCACTGCAATACCAAACACAGAGGTTGTCCAATCAAAAATAAACCATACTGTTTGACCAAGTCAATTAAATTAAATTGAACTTTGAAGCCAGTTTTGAATTTCTTATTCCAGTGGATTTTTCGATTTTCTGCCCCCTCGCAAATTGGACGGTGAGAATTCAAGTTCGTGAAGATTGTCAAAGTTTGGCTCTACGCTGACAATTTTGATAAGAATCAGGGAGAAGCTGTTCTCACTCTGTTGACCATCTGCTAAATCTTGCTAACGCGCCTGGACAAGCTTAAACGCTCCAAAACAAGCACAGCGCTTCCACTATTTGGCTCTATATCACACAATAATAACACTGGAGTGTTTTTTAGCCGCCCTTTGTTTTATACCTAAAGAGCGTGCTTTTTTTCTATATACAAAACCCTGATATTATCAAAGAGTCAGGGTCATGAGTGGCGCTCAAAAGCAAAATCAACAGCTGAAGAACGATGCCGCTGCTAAGAAGTTTGTCAATGATCTGATATCTTCCAACTCGAAG
Organism: Hansenula lynferdii; assembly: GCA_030582155.1. Classification (NCBI taxonomy): domain Eukaryota; kingdom Fungi; phylum Ascomycota; class Saccharomycetes; order Phaffomycetales; family Wickerhamomycetaceae; genus Hansenula; species Hansenula lynferdii. The sequence continues at coordinate 67,796 of JAKTWT010000074.1, read as the reverse complement.
CAATTGTTGAATGCTTATGTCTATGATTTTTTGATCAAGTCCTCGCTTCCACAAACAGCTTCAACATTCATCAAAGAGGCCGATGTCCCCACGGACAACAATAGATCAAAAGTGGTGAAGACACCACCTCAGAAGGAACTTATGCCGTTGGCAATATCGATGGATGCACCACAGGGATTTCTTTATGAGTGGTGGCAAATCTTTTGGGATGTTTTCAATGCTAGAACACATCGTGGTGGATCTGAAAATGCTCAACATTATTATCATTTGCAACTCGTGAGACAAAGAAAAGAACATGCCTTACATAGCTCTACTTTCCACGCTGCTCATGCCCAGGCACAGGGGTTTTCAGGAATTCAAAACCATCAAAATCCACCAAATCCTCAACAGCAACAACAATTGCTATTACAACAACAACATCAACAACAACTACTGGCACAACATAGGCAACAACAACAACAACAACAAATGGGACACCCTGGAGGTGCCTCTGTTGCAGGGATGCCACAAGGTGGACAATTTCAACCACAAAATTTTGGATCCACATCTAATTTTAATCAATTTGCTGCTGGTCAACCTCAACAAAAACCAAATGATGCCAATAATTTCATGTCACCTCATCATCAACCTATTCAACCTTCTCAAACACAACAAGAGGTTCAACAGCATTTCCAACAACATCAATCACAACTCCTTGCAAATCAAAAACGAGTAAATGTTCCTGCTGGTCCTGGTTCAATTCCTCCAAATTATGCAAGACTTCAACAACAGCAACAAGCACAGGCTCAGTTCCAAATGAATCAAATGAGACAGCAGCAGCAACAGCAACAATATCCGCAATTTCAACAGTTTAAAGCACCTCCTATTCCAGGTCAGCAATTTATGCCTCAACAACCTCCAACTCCTGTGGTGGCACAAAACAATGCCAATGGAGCTAAACAAAGATCTGGTACAACAAGTCCGAACAAGAAACAAAAAATTGAAAACGCAAGTAATCAACCATCACCTTTGGGTAATGGATCACCTGCTTCATTTGTCAATGGATCTAACAACAAAAACGATACCACTTCTCCTTCTTCAGGTTTGAAGAATAGTACCACAAATTCGGATGACCATACAAGTCCATTTAGTAACTCCAATGAAAAGGATAACAATTCATCATCAAGTTCAATTGCTTTACAAGATTATCAAATGCAATTGATGCTTTTAGAACGTGAAAACAAGAAGATGTTGGATGGTTCTAAAAAAGATACCAAAAAGGAAAAGAATTCACCAGCTGTTAAGACTAAAATGCCACCTCCAAAGAAACAAGTTAAAAATTCTGTTTCATCTCCAGCTGTTGGTGGGGCCAAAGCTACTGGTGAACCTACTTCTTCAAATGGCCGTAAGAAGAAGGAGCCTGCAAAGAAAAAAGGAAAGAAAAATAGTACTGTTGCCAATGCTGCCACAAATAATGGTAATGGGGCATCAGAACCACCAACACCAACTACACCATTGACACCAAATCCAGTTGGAAATACTTCAAATACCAATGCTACTGGTAATGCCGCCACTTCAAAGAAAGAATCTTCTAATTTGAAAGAAGAAACAGCTTCATCCCAACTGACACCACCAAATTCTGAAAACGCAACAAATGCCAATACTGATGAACAACAACAATCACAAAATAATACCCAACAAAATGAACCAACTCTATCACAATCTGAACCACAAGATAAAGATTTCAAACCAAGTGATGAAATGCTTGGTGGTGCTCAAATGATTTCAGGGCATGATAGTCATGCAATTTCTAATGAAATTTATAATGAATTTCCATTATCTGATTTCTCAAATGATTTACCAGGTGACGAAAATTTCAATTTGGAAAGTTTTTTGAACACCGATGGTGGTGATTTAGGTAATTTTGATAGTTATTGGAGAGATAGTGTTCAAGCTACGGATTAATCAGCTCGGTCTTTTTTCTACGGTAAAAGACCTTGAGCAGATAATTTATTTGCATTTACATTAATAAGATCATTCTTTCATCACCGTTTGTTTGTCCTTTTTGGTGGTTTAGTTCAAGGGGAGGTTTGATATTATTTTAAAGTTTGACTTTTATATCGTGTAATTTTAGTGTGTTTTGTATCTTGTGTTTTTGTTTGTTTTTTTTACTAGTTCAAAAAGTGTCTTGTGTTTAGTTCTGGTTGTTTCCAAAGACACTCTTTCGCTAAGGGAAGTTTATTGTCATTCATCATTGTTATATATACAAAATATATATATATTACCATCTTTTTCAAATTTTGCAAGACATCAAGTACTCCAAATCATTTATCTTTTTTCTCTCTTTGAATTTTATTAGAATTCAAACTCTTGTTGAAATAAAACCCACCAATAACACCCAAGTTTATAACTAATAAAACTGCGGAACTCCAATTTGTTGAAGGGAAAACGTTCCAACACCATTCATGAGTTAAAAACAAAGCTATTGAAATAAACCATGGTAAATTGCTCAAATATAACAAATATGGGAATGTCCAAGCATACCATGATAAGAATTGATAATGTAAAGATCTTGAACAAATCACACCAATCATATTTGAACTTGACATCACACCCATTACATAAATTGGAGCCTTTCCAGGATTATTTATAATATGTCTTGGTGATATTGTGGATTTATAAAACTTCAAAAGGTCAGTTATCAAATTTATGTTTGTTTTCCCCGTATTGTTGAAATTTGCCCATTTGGTGAAGATAAATATTAATAAAAATGTTATATGAATTACTAGTAATGCCTTATGAAACTCTGTAGAATTGAAAATATCAGCAGACAAGAATCTCCAATTTACAGTCCATTTATAAAGAAATTTCCGTTTAAAATCAAAAGCATTGGCAATGTAACTATCCCTAATTTCTTGACCATTGATTAAAAATTGATAACTTATGCTAACTTGTGTCAATAAGATAACCACCAATGGCACCATGGATCTCAACAGATTCTCATTGTTTAAGAAATAAACAACTATACAGAATCCAGGTAGGTATAATAGAGCATTCATTTTGATAGAAATAGCCACACCAAAGACAAATGCAGCTATATGATTACTTAAAAATTTAGATAATTTTGGTCTTGAATTTTTAATAACACTTGATTGTTGTAATATAACCACTGTGAGAACCATGAAAAAAGTAGTGAAACAATCATTAAACAATCTTAGCACATAAATGGAATGTAATCTTTTTGAAAGAATCAATAGATAAACACACCAAGGTGGTACTTTTAACCTTAAATACACACCGAAAACCAAAATCAAAGTAGCCAAATATAACCATCCGAAGAAAGCCTGTCCCATTTCAATATCCTCTGTATCTTGAGTCATCCATGATAAGAATCTATAAATCCAAACATGACCAGCAGGATAAACTAAAGGTCCAGTACCACCAAATATATTTGAATAATCTAATTCACCACTTTTAATTATAGCTATTTGTTGCATGTATGCTGTATAGTCTATCTCTGTATATGCAACCAAGTTTCTTATCCCCTTCACTGCAATTGATTCAACAACTAGTAAGATTGGCATCACCATTATATTGAAATCAGGATTGAAGAGTAGTTGATTTATACCATAGATAATATCACTTAGGACATTTTGAAATGTGAATTCTGGTAATTCTGGTGCGGATTGTAGGATTCCCTCTTGTGAGGGTTCAGAAGAGTGTACCTTATCAGGCTTTTCAACAGCAGGCATCTTCAATAGTTGCCTTCTTTTGAACTTTTGTTCTTTTAATGCTCGGTTTATCTGCTGTTGATGTTTGGAGATCTGGAAAAATATAGCAGATATAAATTCGCGAATTCATAATCTTGATTTCATCGGAATGAATTTATCTACAGATCTATTATGAACAACGTATTTATATTATATTGTATGACAAGTATTATACATGATACATTCCAGGAAAACGTGAGTATAAACAACAAAAAAGAGGTATCGAAAGCTTCTGAAGAGCTCTCTATCTATATAGATTTATTATGGTTTTAATGAAACAATGGAATGAGTGTGATGATGACGATTATGGAGAAAGTTTAGCTTAGGCAATGACTTGTTTCAAAAATTCATTTTGAGAAACAACACCAGAGTATTTGGAGTCCAAGTATTTCAATAGTTCAACAACCTTGGCTTTCAATTCTGGAGTTTCGAATTGTTTGAATCTATCAATGTTTTCCTCTCTACCTAGAGTGGATTCTCTCTCTAGTTTTTCCTTTTCAGATTCTTTGAGGAAAACAGTAGAGAAAACTTCAACAACCTTAGGAGTGAATGGGACAATTTCTTCATTGGAGTCTTGGTATAGTTTGGCAATCAATTCAAAGATTGGAGTGTTTTCTTCGAAGGCAGCTTCCAGAGGTAAACGTTCAAACAAAATTGGCAAGACAACATTCAATGGAGTTTGATCTTGTTGTTTCAAGGCTAATCTAGCAACACAACCACATGCATTGGCGTATGATCTATGGATAACATCTTTAGTTTCTTCATCATCTTCTTCGACGCTAGCTTCTTGTTTTTGAACTTTGGACAATAATGCTGATAATAAGTTAAAGATATCTGGGTATGTGCTTGAGTAGTTCTTGTCAGAGTGGTAGATTAAAACACCAATACCGTAAGCAGCATTACCTCTGACTTCAACAGATTTGTCATTTTGTAAACGTTGAGTAAATAATTGTAAAAATTCTTCAGTGTATGGGTTTGAGGCTTTCAAACCAGCACCGATTTCCGCCAAGGCACCAATTGCAGAAACTTTCTTGTTTCTGCTCTTCGATGTAACGTTTGATGCAATGACATCTTTGAAAGAAGCGAAAATCTTGTTGAAATCTGGACCTAAAGCTAAAGCCAAGTTAACAAGAACTTCCAAGGCACTTTCGAACAACATGGCATCAGTTTCAGAAGCATCAGCTTCTTCATCTTCTGGAACCTCATCATCATCCAAAGTTTGTGATAAATGTTCACCTTTCAAGATGTACATTAATTCAGTACATAAAGCTTCCAAATGGTGACTGTCTCCATTATCGATAACAATGATGGCACCGTATTTCTTAATCAAGTCTGATAAGGAATCCAAGATGGCGGCAACCATGGCTAACTCATACTCTTCAGCAAGAGCATTAACAGATAATTCTCTAGCGTGTTTAATCAAGTTCAAAACGTTGGCATCAACATATGAACCTGATGGAGCACCAATTGGATACTTACTGTTGGTGATAGCAATTGAAGCAAAAGCTTCAACAACTTTCCATAGACAGACCAAAGCAGTTTCTCTCATACCGTAAGATTCTTCAGCTTGTTTGGATAAGACTTCGACAGATTGTTGGACGTAATCACCGAATAAATCTTTAGTACCTAATGCTAATTCTGATAAAGCAATGGCAGCAATTTCCTTTTCGATGGTGATACCAGTGTGGACTTGGAATTTGTTGGTTAAATCTTCATCTAAATCGTCTTCTTCTTCATCATCTTCGTTTATGTTGATGTTGAATTCTTCTTGTTCCAAACATTTGAAGATTAATGGCATGATTTTAGGTAAAAATGGAGCAAAGTCTTTTTTGTAAACTTTAGCCATGTTAGAGACAAAAGCGTAACCTGATTCTCTTAATCTACCACTTTCGGAGTTGATAGATGTGTAAGCAGCATCAACTAATGGTTGGGCATATTTACTGAAAGATTCTGAACCCACGGCTCTGGCCATTGTGGAGATGTTTTCGAAAGTTAAAGCTCTTAATTCAATATCATCTTCTGATAAACCTTCAACAGAAGCAGAATTTTGAACGAAATGTTGCAAAATTTCAACAGACTTGTCGAAATATGGTCTGAAAGCTGAACCGGAAGCGTAAGCAGTTGAACCGATAGCAGAGACAATGATTGATCTCAAACTTGATGTTTCAGTGACTTGTAACATATGGAAAAGCTTGTTCATTAAAGCATCCAAATAGTTAACAATAGCATCATGAGACATGAATTCAATCAATGTGTCCAATGAAGTACAAGCATATTTGTACACAACGGCGTTGGTAGCGTTGTCAATGATTTGAATGATCAATGGTAATAATTCTTGGTGGAACTCAGCCATCAAATCTTGTAATTCTTGAGCTAGCTGAGCCAATGAACGTAAAGCACTAACTCTGACGATTAATTCAGGATCTTTTAAACCACCAACGATTGCTTGCACGACTTTTTCCAAATGACCACTGTAGTAATCTGGAGCACCGGTAGCAGTAGCACCAATAGCCAAGAAACCAGCTCTTCTTTCAAATTGGTTGGAAGAAGCTAACAAGTTGTTTAATTGTTCAAAGATTGTGTTAACAACTTGTGATGGTGGTAATTCAGAAGCAGCGACGGTTAATAATCTCAAAGCTAATGAGGCTGGTTCATTTTCTTCATTTTCATTTTCATCTTCGTCGTTAGCTAATTCAGCTTCAACATCAATCTCTTCAGAAGCAATTTTCAAAGCGGCTAAAGTCAAATCACGGCCTAATTTCTTTGATGAGATCTTTGTCTTTCTGAAAGAGATGGCAGATGTCAAGAATTGGAATGAAAAGTTTCTGATTTCATCATCTAATTGGGTGTTTAATGCAATTTCAGTCATGATTTGAATTAAAACGATCAGGTTATCACCAGTTAATTTGGTATCTAACAGGATTAAATCATTGAATGAGTTGAAAATCTCCTTAGCCAAAACTTCATCATTACTTGCAATAACTTCTTTCAAGACTTCAACCATTGATGGGATCAAGTTTTTGAAAACAACAGCCAAGTTGTTATCAATGCTCAAGTTAGACTCAATCAAGTTGGCAACTGAACCTAAAGCTAAAACGGAGTTTGATCTAACCTCACGACTAGTTTGGTCATGTAAAGTTTTACCAAATAATTCCAAGAAAGATTGAACATGTGGTTCTAATTCTGGTAAGTTTGTTTCCAAGATTGATAACAAGACAAAAGTAGCAGTTTCTTTACCCAAGACATTTGAGTCATCAACAGCAGCGTTAACCAACAAAGGCAACAAGTTTTCCCAAGTGTTATTTGAGAATTCATATTCAGCAATAGCAGCGATAACTCTAGCATCAGAATGACGAATGATCTTGGATTGTTCTTTGAAAGTAGAAGTCAAGATTGATTCTTTAATTTCATTTTTGACACTTTGATCGACGGTTTCCCAATGTTTATTCACCAATTTTCTAGATTCAACGGCAGCCAATTGTCTTATTTGATCATTTCCGTTATTTTGCAAGATGTAAACGATAGCTGGTAAAGAAGCTGGGTTTGGGTAAAAATCATTTGAAAGCTTTAATGTAGCGGCTTTGATGGCAGCTGAATCTGGCAAAGTGACTTGCACCAAAGTCTCTTGTAAGCTGTTAACGAACTGTTGATCCATCATTTTCTATGATACTAGGACCTTTCAAGTCTCTATTTTGTGAGTTCCAACGAGTTGAAAATTTTGGATAGAGAACTCCCGGAATGTAATCGATATCTGTTTATGTGTATGTAATTCTTTATAGCATTTTTTATGATCCTGCAGAAATTTTTTTGTGTCGGGTTACCCTCGGAACTCAAAGCGGCGATGAGCTGAATTCCGGGACTGTCTACATTACTGGTCCATTTTATACATTACAAAACTTGTGTTTTAATCATTAAACAATTAAATTCTTATTTAAATTCATATACAGTACTTATAGGGATAGAAGTGAAAGCTTTATACAATCATAAGGAGGGAAATGTCCGGTCAGAAAGATCAATCAGATCTTTGAGCAGTAGATGTTAAATCAACTTCAATTTCATCGATTAACTCATCAATATGTTCGAATTTCAAATCACATGAGATTGAAATCAACCTTCTATAATTGTTCATCTTGCTATTAATACTTTGTTTAGTCAACTCGTCCAAGATCTTTTCCACAACACCTCTTCTGTTGAATTGCAATTGAGTCAACTCTAAAGCGAGATCAAACTCATTCGAATTGTTGTTTACCAGACTTATGGATGATTCCTCCTTATGTACCAGTTTAGCTAGTCCTAAAGCCTGACTTCTTTCAATCACCTTATTCAAATGTTTAGTTTTTTGTTCACAAATTTTCTCCAAATTACTAATGTTATCCAATAGCTCTTCTAATGACGAGCCACTATCTATCTGTGCCAGTACAACATTATTTTTTTCTTCTGTGCTATTGATATCTGACTCCAAATCTTTCAATATGGTTTTTGTGTGTTCACAATCCTCTTCTTTGGTTTTTAATTCATGATCATAGGCATCGGCCAAGGAGCTCAACATTGATGAGAAAATTGGACCAGCTTCTTTCAATGGTAGTGATGGTACGGGTGGTGCCTCTATTGGCTGTTCTTCTTTTAAAAAGCTTGAATCCTCTTTGATAAAACTTAAGGTTTCATTACCATCGTTCGCAGCCTCCACTGCCCCAAACTTAGTCAATAAGTCAACTAATTCCAAATTGTTAGAAAACTGGGCTAGTTCTAAAGCAGAGTTACCTTTGATATCTCTATGATTCACCACTATTCTCAACAAATTTTCATTTCCTTGAGATAATTTATTCAGTATAATTTCTAAATAATATTTAGAGGTATCATATTTGGTTTTGATAGATTCACAGATATAATGTATTGGAGTACGCCCACTCTTATCTGGAGTGTAAAGACAATTTTTCATCAAATCCACTAAATATTGAAAATTATTTTTTTGATAAGAGTTATTGAAATAGATGGCACGAGATACACAGTTCAACCCAGAAACATTTGGACTTAGTGGATCAGATCCAAATTTCAACAAAAGTTCAATCAATGGAACATTTGCCATAGCACTGGCCCAATGTAATGGTGTGTGGCCTTCTTCATCTATAGCCTCGTTAAATTCGAAATCAGCAGGTGGATGATGTAAAACTTGGGGAATTTCATCAGTTTCATTACTGAAAAAGTGAATCAAATTATCTGTATAATTGGCCTTTGCATTGGTTTTAGCATCAACATCATGTGGTGAGGAATGTTCTGAAGATACAGAAGTGTCAGAATCCCTCATTACTTCATCCATTTGTGTAGATAGAGAACCGTCATCTTGTGACCAATTTTCTTGTTGGCCGTTGGAACCGTTAGATCTATGTTGTCGATAATCCTGTTGAAAAAATTGTGGTTGTGAAATTACATTGTGTGGTGGTTGATGAAGTTGTTGGTGTGGTGTATGTTGTTGAGGATATTGGGTTCTCTGATAATTGAAATTCGGTTGCTGAGGTTGTTGGAAATTATGTTGTTGAGGTGGTGGGAATTGGTTAAACTGTGTCTGTTGTGGTAATTGATATTGCTGAGGTATATAATTTGATTGTTGTGATGAGTCAAGGCTTTTTTGTGATCCATTTTGTTGCCAGAAAAGTTCATCTTGAGAATGCGGTAGACCTTGCGAGTCACTGAATGATCTTTGCTGTTCTTCAAGTCTAGCTCTTTCCAATGCAGCTGCAGCTTCTGCCTTCTTCTTCTTTGTGTTGTATGTTCTCTTTGGTTTTTTTAATGGACTCTCCAGGTCACTCCCCGTGCTTGGAACAGCAGCTGGTGCTTTCACTTTGGTTCTTCTAGGCAATGGGTTGTTTGGATCTGGCACATACGATAAAATTGGAGCCATTTGGTCGGTAATGTTATATTTGTGAGCTAAGGGACGCGCAACGTCCAACGGGATCCATGTACCTTGGAAACGACCATAACCACCTTGAATCTTCTCGTGGACGCCCTTTTGCACTTCTCTTTCCAAGATCCTGGTTCTGTGGGCTTTTGGAAACTTGGCAGCTTTCAAAATCTGAGTGGCATTCACCCAATTGTCATTACACCTCCTCATAACGGGGATATCATCAATGTAACATTCGTAAACATCAAGCTAGAGTAAAGTTTTGTTAGAAAATCAGATCTCAAACTGCTCACAGTCTTTTCCAAACTCACATTAGAATAGGCTGCGAGGTATAAATTGTCACTCATCTTGGTGGATTGGACGTGATACCACCAGGTATTAATTTAGTCAAGTTCGTATAGTACCGGAAGCCTTGATGCGCTTGTAAGAGAAATTGACCCTGGAAACTGACACGTAAAATAAATAGCAAAGCAAAATGGTATAGCAAAGTATTGAAGAGATATTGGGCTAGTGTCTCTTATGGGCTGTTACAGGTGACAGTCTATGTTTTCCTTCCGTAACTATCTTATAAGTACGCAAAACTCTGAAGGCTCGTTTTTCTTGTAACAAAATTCCTTACGCGTAAATGAAGTGCTTTTTTTCAAAAAAGCGATCGACTGTATCGCTCTTTTGGGAAAATTAATTACACACCGCGTGGAACTGGGGTTGTGGCAGTCCCTATGAGCTGGAATATTGACAAGTGGATACCCAAATATCACCGTACATGATCCATTGATCAATTGGCTCTTTAAAGAAACTCAATACCTCCACATTTGAGTATATTAGCTATTAATTGAGCTAAAGTCACGTGAGACCCTCGGAGTTTAAAATTACACGTGACTATACTAAAAAATATGCCACCTCGGAACTCGTAGTCCTGAGCTCTTTTCAGAGTTTAAAAGTGTTGATGAAATGATATTGTTTGTTTTTGAATCCTGGAGTATACTTTATTGCTACGACAACTTGAATTGAAACAAAATGGTGGTAAGTTCTAACTCATTAAGAGCACGAAATATCAAAGCTGAAATACTAACAGACAAACCAGCTACCTCTATTCGTGCTTACTGCTGCTAAAGGACAACCAACATTGGTGGAGCTAAAATCTGGTGAAACTATAAATGGTGTCTTGACTGAAGTTGATAACTTGATGAATTTAACTTTGACTGATGTCATTGAGACTAGCGCTGTATGTATACAAGAATAAACCTTTACTGGAGATTATCTACTAACTGGTTTAAAGGATGGTGAAAACTTCTTGAAAGTACCTGAGATCTTTATCAGAGGTAAAGACGTCAAATATCTAAGACTACCAGATGAATTGATAGGAGAAATCAAACAACGTAACCTACAAAGTCAAAATTTCAACAGAAACAGAAACAACAACAATAATAATAATAACAATAGTAGCGAGAATAGAAACAATAGAAATTATAATTCTCAAAGAAATAATAACAGAAATTATAATAACAATAACAATAACAATGGTGGGAAGAATTATCCAAATCGTCGTAATAATAACAATAATCAAGGGGGTCGCTACAACAATGATCAACGTCAGCAGAAACCACAACAGCAACAACAATAAGTTCAGAATTTTGATGAATAATGTAATGATATGGTGAGAGTTTTATATTGAGTAACGAATTGTATAATAGAAATACGATCAATCTTTAATTTTTCCTCCAATAATCATCTCTACATTGAAACTTGTAGCTGAAATTGTTTTTTAATATCGTGGTTATTAATCTAGCTAGGTAATTAATGAATCTCTGATATATATATTAAGTACTTTGAAAGTCTATAAGGGTTATGTCTAAATATATTGTGAGTTGTCTTAATAGATGCAATTATAATATGAGGAAGATTATCCTATGAATGTTTGTTCATTTTATATGTTCTCTTCAATTGATTTTTTTAATCGGCTTTAATAGCACCATAGATCTTATGAATGAAATGTGAAGCAGCGAAAAGACCTAATGCACCAGTTGCTAATCCAATCAAAACACTAAGGATAGTTGTATATGAGAAGAACAAGATAATAGATGGGAAATCTGTAACTCTCAAATGACTAAAGAAATAGTAGATTGAGTATACTTCGATATACCATGCAACACTTGATCCTACCCAGAAAGATCTCCATTGCCATCTCCAATCACCGTATAACAATGATAAGTATACTGCAACAACAACACTTTCTGCAACAACAACACTCAACAGTAGGATTGTAAATGAAAGGAAACCATACATGTAATAAAATGAAGTTTTCTCTAACCAAATTGATCTGAAAACAAATAATAATTCAACATATATGGTACCAAATGGAATTAATCCAAAGATTAGAATTGAATAAAAATATTTGGTAAATTTTGGTTGTGCACCAACATTTCTAACAGGTGCTGATAGATTTGCATCGTTTTTAACTGGTGGTGATCTATTACCCAAGATCCCACCAATAACTGATAATGGAACTTCAAGAACTAAAAAGAATGAAATTAATAAAACAACAGTACCAAATGGTAATGCCACTGAAGAATCTTTAGCCCAAACAATACAATTTAATATCAAAACTGCAATTAAAACAATAAAAGGTAATAAGCCACCGAAAAGAATTGAATATTTAAAAGTTGAAACATAAGCTTCATTTTTAAATGTTTTATAAAACCTTACTCCTGAATAACCTGCAGCTGTTCCACCAATGATAAATAAAAATAATGCTGAACTTAATACACTATTTCTAATGTTTGGTCCCAAGATACCAGTAACTGATACAACCAATACACCAATAATTGTGAAGAATACTTGAACACCAGATGCTAAGATAACAGAAAGTAACAAAGGTCTAGATGGTTCTCTAAATACATCATTTGCAATCAGTTTCCAGCCTGAATTGTTGAAACTATCACTCTTGTCTGTTTCGACAACAATGTTATCAGTGGCTATATCAATGTTGCTGTTATATGTTTGAATATCACGGTTTAGTGTTCTCAACAATACAACACCAACAACAGCGGATAAGAATGAAACAAGCACCAATGAATTTATTAATGATAGCCAATGGATATGATCATCATTTACCTCACCTGTGAAATATAAGTTCCATCTTTCAGACCATGCGACTTTGCTTTCTTCTCTCCAGTACACGGCGTAAGTGTATGGGATTAAAACATCCTCTTTGATATCTGGATTCAGCATAAAATGGTCATGATTTTTAGAAGCACCTGGACAATGGAAATCATTGACACTTCTTGGATATACTTCGAATCCAACAATAGTTTTAGAGCCATCTTTTTCAGTGTGGAATCTAATCACAAGCATAACATGATTATTGATATAGGCGTTACCGTCTCTAACGAATCCCAATGGAAATCCTGCTGCATAATATTTCTTGTTGTCAGTGGAGCTGATAAAAGTGGTTGCACCTGGAAGGTCATCAATTTGCCATTCAACAACGTATCCACTTCTAATTAATTGATCAGCTCTTTTCACAGCGTCTGGTTTGATTATACGATCACATAGTCTATGACAAGATGCATCCTCGTTGAAATTCAATATGTAGTTTGATCCCCATATTCTATCACCTCTGATCACTTCATTCAAGGACAAATGTAAAGGTTTGGCCTCCCTAGCTGGGGGGCATACAAATGGAAGTTCGTAGTATGCATAGGGCAATTGTGTCGTATCAGACTCCACTCTATTCACCAGCAAGTCAACCTTTTGGCCCTGTGCATAGGTATTGGGTGTCCATCCTAGTTCATGGTTAGTATCGATCTATTTTCTGATCCCGTCCCCTGCAAAATTTGTTGTCATATATCGTGTGATGCTCATCACAGGTATCCTTCTTCAGGTACCAACGCGAGTACAGAAACACCGATCCACACAAAACAAGCCCAGCAAATCAGCTGAAGAGCGCGTTTAAACTCACCAAAGGGGTCCCACGCTAGGGCGCTCTGTATAGCACAGCAAAAAAGCAGTACCAATTTCCACGTCATGCTATCCGTTGAGCTTTTCTCGTGTCTTCGTTTGCCAGCACTAAGCGAAGGTTGTCAAATTATACCTTTGTTGTCAAGAGGAAGCGCATTTTCTTCGATCTGGGAAAAATTCGCGAATTTCAGGCTGGGCTTATGTAAGCACTGGTTCTGGCCAGAACCCGTAATTTGTTTTTGTTTTGATTTGAATACACAAAAAATGCTGGTGAGTTTGAGAGGATTAGCTCGAGAAGGGAAACCCAGAAATAAGGAGACCACGGGGATACTGGGTCTGTTATTGACTTTTTGAGGCTGGATAGGTACAGGCTGCTTTGTTACTTTGTGTGTGTTTCTTGCCCATTACGCGTTATTTATAGGTGTCGTTATAAGGATATTGTGGCAATTTGTGCAATAATCACAAATACTGGTAAATCACCATTATCAAAACCGCTAAAGCTAGGGCGGGAGACAGAATGAGCTACAAGGAGTATACTGTGCAGCAGTTGCGATCCATCGTGGTGTATGGACTAGATAATGACCTAATACCCTCTGCTGAGTTTGCGGCCGAAAGACTAGTTGCAGAAACAACAGCAGAAGACATGGACTCTGCTCATCTATACGGTTTGGTGCTATTGAAACAAGAAAGATATAAATCAGCATATAATGCGACTGCAAACAAGTCACACGCCGGATGTGCTTTTGTCTTTGGTAAGGCTGCATTGAAGCTCGAGAGAGGAGCTGATGGGATATCGATGTTGCTCTCCACCAGACAGCTATGGGAATCAGTTCCTGATTCTCTATACTCACATTATGAGAGCGATAGAAAGCTCATACCGGATCCTGCAGTTTTCTACTCGTTATTGGGTCGTTTATACTCACTGGTGGGCGATGAAAAGGAAAGTTCAGTGAATCATTCAAAAGCTTTGAAAAAAAATCCATTCTTGTGGGAATCCGTTGAGGAGTTAAACAAAATGGGTGCTAATTACAGAGTCAAATCGATTTATAAGACATCCAACACTACCAAATTTTCACTGGGAAATGATTCATTGGCTAACATCACAACAGGTGGTGACCCATATAGTCGAGATCCATTTGGTGATTCATCAAATTTGAACCCTCCAAAATCAGCATTCAAATCAGAGGCTTATGATTTTGGCAAACCTATACGGGAAGAAAGCCCCGAATTTCAAACACCAAGAGTTAAACAGACAACACTGCCCAACGCTCCTACGAGAAAGACTAGGTCATCGGTCACAAGGGAATCTTTTAAACAACCACCTGCAATCACTGGTAGTGAAAGTATAAAGAGATCATCAAGGCTGGCTGCATCAAAAGTCACTTCAAGACTTACATCTCACCCTCTGGCAAGTGCCACGAAAAACTCTACAAATGTTCCAAGTATAACGAGGAAAAACTCTGGATCTGAACACAGTCTGAGAAAAAATAAAATTTTCTCTTTATCTTCAAATAGCGATCAGTCTTCCTCCTTGAAAAGAAATGTGTACATGTTGAACGAAGAGCACGGTGAGCAATACTTGTTGAATCTTTACTCCTCTTATGCCAAGGGGTTTAAAGCTATGAGTCGATATGATTCATTCAAAGCCATCAGATTATTAACAGCATTACCTGAAAATCATTTGAATACACCATGGACTTTGAGTAAATTGGGAAGACTACATTTTGATATAGTCAATTATCAAGAAGCACAAGTATATTTCCAAAAATTAAGAGAACACGATCCAACAAGAGTTGAAGATATGGAATACTATTCCACTTTACTATGGCACTTACATGATGATGTTGCACTTTGTCATTTGGCATATGAGTTGCAAAATATCAAGAAGCATACACCTCAATCATGGGTGACGATTGGTAATTTGTTCTCATTGAATAGAGAACCTGATGAAGCAATCAAATGTTTCCAAAGAGCAACTCAAATCGATCCAAATTTTGCTTATGCATATACATTACAAGGACATGAAAATGTTACAAATGATGCTTTTGAACAAGCACTTGAATGTTTCCGTTCGGCTTTAATCTTAGATTCAAGACATTACAATGCATTATATGGTATCGGTATGGTTTATTTGAAACTTGGTCATTTCGATAGAGCTGAGTTTCATTTTAGAAAAGCCTTGGATGTTCACCCTGTGAATGTTATATTAATGTGTTGTATGGGTATGATGCTGGAAAAACTGGGTGAAAAGGAAAATGCATTAACACAATATGATTTGGCAACTAAAATACAACCATTAAATGCATTACCATTGTTCAAGAAGGGACAATTATTGTTTTCAGAACAACGATATTCTGAAGCTCTGACTGCTTTTGAAACTCTGTTAACGATAGCTCCTGATGAGGCAAGTGTTCATTATTTACTTGGACAGTTGTATAAACTGTCTGGAAGAAAATTAGACGCTATCAAACAATTTACTACAGCTTTGAATTTAGATCCAAAGGGAAGTGCAATTGTTAAAGAAGCCATGGAGGGACTGCAAAGTGATTGAGGACGTACAAGAGACATTTTAATGAACTAATGGACAGATATTATTGAGAACTTGTAGTTGAAATTATATATTTCTTCAAACTATATATTAATCTAGGCCTTTTCATCTATAACATTACCATATGAAGGTAAAATTGATTCATTTTTCGGTATTTCATCCATGTGTTTTTCATAATTTGGTAATTGATCATCATTGGTTCCATTATTAATAACATCAGGAGGATATCTTTTCATCAATCTCTGTGTAACATCATGAGGCATTTGTGTCATTTCAATATATTCCTGTGGTGGAGGTATCCCACTAATTAAGATAACAGGAACTCTTATATCAATTTTTTTAGAACTCCAATTTTTCAAATCTTCTTTAAATTCAGCATGTAATGATAATGTATAATCAATTTTTACATTACATGACATGAATGATGGTTTTAAAAAATCTGGAATCACAAGATTTTCATAAAGTTCTGATGGGATCTCTAATTGAAATGGATTCCCTGATTGCTGAGATAATGAATTTGGTTCTAAATTGGCAAGATCAATAGGTATTGATTGATTTTTTTTAGTAGATAATGGATAAGTTCTTTGTAAATGTTTCGTTGCACTCTGTGCTATTAATTCAATATTGGCATCTAATAACAATTGTAATTCAGTTAATATAAATTCACCTAGACCAGATGATTTATTATCAATACCTTTATAATTATCAGGTCCATAAGGTGAAGTTAAAAATAATTTAAAGAAAGGTTGTTGACCACAAGTTAAAAAAGATGATTCTAATCTAATTTCTAAAGTAAATGGTACATTAAATTCTTGTGCAAATTTTGGTTCAGGTTTTTTACTACCAAATAATGATTTTATAAAATGTGATGATGATTGACCAAATTGTCTTTTTTTAGGTATTTCATATGATTCTGGACCTATTGGTTTTTCCGTAAGGGCAATTCTTTTATGTATTTTATCTTTAAATTGACAATCTTTATTCCAAATACTCATTCCACCACGTAAACTTATATCATATAATGGATCAAATGGAATAATTATGGGATTTCTTTGCATTTGAGGATTCATTTTAATCCATGAAGATCTTTTGATTGTGGCTCGAACTCCATAATTTATATGTATGAAATCATCCATAACCATTGATGGTGGTAATGGTGCAGAACAATGAGATTTACTATGGAAAACACCACCAGAATCAGAACATTCATTGATGAATGGAATTTGGAAATTAAATTCATAAATATATTCACCTGGTGTCATTGTAAACTCTTCGCTTGAACTAACATCTCGAACATTTTGAGGTGGGAAAACTATAACTTCTCTATGAAATAAAATATGATTTTCTTTTTTGGTTTCATTTTGTGTTTGTGTTGATATTCCATTATTTCTAACTCTTCTAATTTGAAATTTTGCAGTTGAATTACCTTCTAATGATACAACAACTTTTTTAACAGAAATTTCTTTATGAACCATTATTCGGACATTCCCCACCACTGGATCCAATGGTCTATAACAATTATCATTTTTATCCAAAGTCACCTCGATATCCACTGAACGTCCCATTGTAGATATTTGCTTTCCAACCTATTCTTTAAACTGTACAAAACTAAGGGCTCCCATGGCTCTATTTATATTATTTTAGATCTATATTCTGACTCTATTCATTTACGAGATCCGACCGGTCGGAATTTGTTTCGCAAGAGGCTTTGAAGCATTTGGCTGTTATATGCGTGACAGAATTTTTGGTGATAAAGATAAGGCTGGTACGGTATTACATATATCAGGGCTTTGCTTTGGGAAAAGGTCAGGTATATATTGTAAAGACGCTATGCTTCTATTGGAATCTCAAGGCCATGGCATCTTCATAAGTTGGAAGATTAGCCCTTGCTGGGATACTTTCACTAGCCATTGGTGGTGGTATACCACCAACTAGATCAATCCATGATTCTATTGATATTTCCTTGATATTTTTTGATTTTTTGGTAGCAGAGAATCCAGCTGTAAATTTTAATTTGTAATTTCTGTTTAAATTACACGTTTGGAAATTTGGTGTAAATGAATTTGGTATCATTGCATGTGAAAAAACAGATTGTGGAATTTCTAATTCATGTAAAGCTGAACCTGTTTGTTCATTCATTGCTTTTGATTTCCTTGCAAATGCTAAATCTAATTTCCCACTAACTGATAATTGACATAGATTTATTAATTTTATATCTTGTTTTGTAAAATCTTGTGCAATTACATTTGTCAATGTTAATAGTTCAATTTTTAATGTTCTTAAATATATGGCACCAAGTCCTGAAGATTCACCATTTATACCCAAATATTTTCTTGGATGAGCTTTGGAAAGTACATATAGTTTATAACTTGGTGGTTCACCAATCGTTTGGAAAAGTCCATTAAATCTCACCTCGAAATAAAAAGGTACATCATATGCGGTTATCGTGGGAGGTTCATTCTTTGGTGGTAATGGAGGTGGTGGAGGTGGTGGTGATGTAATGGAATTTGAAGATTGATCAACATCTTCCCAACTTCCAAAAAATAATGTTTTCAAGAAACTTGAAGACCTTCTCTGAGGAGAAGGTGGTGGTGTATTATTACTAAGTTTGGGGCTTCGTAATGGTGGTGTATCATATATGGCTATGATTTCTGGGATTTTATCTTTGAAAACGTGTTCTTTCCTTATGAAATTTAATTCTCGACTTGAACTGTTTAAATTATCTAAAGAATCAAATGGGATATATTTAAATGGTGATATTTTTCTAATATTTGGTTTAATTATTGAAGTTCTCTTCACGGTGACTTTAAGAAAATATTTAATTTGTGCCAAATCCCCCAGATCTGAAACTGATGGAGGTAATGCTCTTTGTATATGCTTGCTATTGTTTTTGAAATTCTTCCCACCATTTTCATTATCTTTACATGATGATTCTAATGGGATCTTGAACTCAAATTCATATTCGTATTCACCAGGTGTCAATGTAAACTCCCTTGCAGAACTCACTTCTCTTATGTTTTTAGGTGGGAAAATTGTCCTTGTCTCGTAAAGCAATCTATGGTTCTCTTCCTTGGTGATTATTTTCTCCTTTTTTTTAATCATCTGTTTGGTCTTGATACATGATGTTGATAAACCTTCTAGTTTAATCTGGATACAGCTTAATGAGATCTCTGATCGAACATTGACAAATACTTTACCTCTGATGGTGTCCAAGTTGGTGAAGATGTTTGATGGTCTCAGCTCTTGTGTTTGGATCCTCACTTCACAGGCTGCCACCATTTTCTATCAAGCATTAGGATATTAGGATCTTGTTGATGTTGACGGGTTGTTGATGTTATCCGTGGGTCAATAAATCCTTTAAGCGAAGGGGTGTTTATTGGAATTGACAAAAGCCTGACTTTGGTTTTTCTTGATGATGAACTTGATGGTAAGCTCTATAAATATCAATATTATATCTTTATACTCTTCCCTTCTCTTTATTACTTGCTAATTTCAACGTCTACGATTTACGTGTGCGCGCTATTATCTAATCCTTCATACTAATCATTAATTTCTTATACAAGTTCACTTATTGCATTTTTCATAAATTTTGTAGCCAAATAAGTTATATCTGTAATTATAAATTTAACAATATATTCAGAAAGGAAATCCACCACTAGATTAAACTGTTCTAAAAAACCAGATGTCTCACTTATATGTTTCTTTATGGTATTTAAAGTAAATTGTAAATTTTCAATGGCTTTTATATATTCATGAATTGTTGCCTGATCTTTTAATGATCTTGTTGAAGCTGTGGATGATACAGAGATTGAACGGGAATGTAAATTAATCTTGGAAGCTTCGGAATTTGATGAATTTGATTCTGGGTTTAATGAATGTCTTTTAGGTTTAGATTTAGTTTTAGCTCTAAATTTATCTAAAATGAATGAATTTCTCTTCTTGTGTTTATCATTGGGTATGGTGGTAGTTGTAGTTGTATGTATTGATTCATTAGGTGTGGTTATTGTTGGAGTTATAACTTGTTTTAAAGAGTCTCTTGAGACTGTCTTGTATGGACGAGACGTTAAAATACTAGAATTTGTAGATGCTGTATCACTATCTATTGATGAATTCCCAATTTGTTGTTCAGATTGGAAAACATCAAATGCAAGCATTAATTTCTTATAATATGAAAGTGTTGGTTCTAATGTGATTAATTTATTTGGATCTGTATTATCACCACCAAATTTCCTTAATAATGAACTAATCTCATGTATAATATTAATTTTGACTGAACCATTCTGAATAGTTTCTGATTGTTGATATAACTTTTTGTTTAAAAATACATCACTAGTTAAAAAAGTACCTCTTTCAGATTGATACGATTCCACAATTTTATTTAAAACGTATTGAGGTCTTTCTATCCCATCCTTGGGTATTACCAATTGATCTTTCCTTTGTTGATCTAATTGATCCCATGAAGTGAATAAAATCTTGTCCTGTTGAGCCGGATCTAAAGTTAATGATGATTGAGTCCTTGTTGAATCTATACCTTCATTTGCATTTAATTGATCAACTTTTGATAAAATATTATTCACATCTGAGAAATTTTTAGACCTTATAGAGAAACTATCAGTGGATCCTCCATCATCATCAGATTGATAAACTTTAACCATTCCAACTTGGAAATTGTTAAAATTACTCGATGTAAAAGAAGGACTTGAAACCATTGAATCTGTGTATTCTGAATGGACTCTTCGAGATTGTGAACGGGTTTGACTTCTCATATCGTAGTTCACCACCATGTGAAGGGATAAATTGAAGAATGGTTCAAGGATGTATGGTTATATATTCCTGAGGGCTAAAAAAAGCAGTGTTGATGTACAGTGGTATTTTGCTTTTAGGCGCCTTTGAGTGGGTTTGTTTAAGAAGAATGTGCAAATGAGTGGGAAAATTGGGAAATTGGCTTG
Organism: Hansenula lynferdii; assembly: GCA_030582155.1. Taxonomy (NCBI): domain Eukaryota; kingdom Fungi; phylum Ascomycota; class Saccharomycetes; order Phaffomycetales; family Wickerhamomycetaceae; genus Hansenula; species Hansenula lynferdii. Next base: position 46,691 of record JAKTWT010000074.1, on the reverse strand, counting down.
TATGGTCTTTTGGTGGCCTTTTGGTGGTCTTTTGTGGCCTTTCTTGGTGGGTTACCTGTATTTTTGTAAACTTGAGTTGACCTTGTGCTGATTGATGGGTGCTCGAGCTGAGAATGTGACTTGATCAATTTGACGGGAAGCGTACCTGACTGGGAAAGACTAGAAGAGCTATAAGAGCTATGGTGTGGGATTGTGGTGATAATAGTGGGATCTTCTGTGGGTTTATTTGGATCAACCCAAGTGTTTCTGTCTACAATTTCTACATTTACAACTCTAGTTCAAAGATCAACTCGACATCTACTGCGGCCAGAATCCAGATTGACCAGGTCACGTGCGGTGCTGGGGAATAACAACACTGTTTATAGTTGGTGATGTAACTGCTTAATATACTCACAAATCATCTCTTCCCTCTTCAAATATCTTTCATCACTTGATTCTGTTGGAAGTTTATACATTCTATTCTCATTCTGCAAAGACGGCTATTCTCTGGCCAGCCTGGAGATTACGGGACATGAGAAAATCAACTACACTATCAACAATCAACAATCAACAACAACAATCGTCAACATCGAGATATCTCCACTATGCCAATCCTATCACAGTCCAAACCTCGTTTCCTCTTTACACTCCAAATTCAAGAACTCGCAAACATCCCCAAAGTCTCAGGTTCTTGTTACGTTAAATGGCATATAAAAGACAATCCAACTCAACATATTAAAGGACGTACCCCAAAAGTACATATAAAGGATCATAGAGCTCATTGGGGGTATGATTTTGAAACATTGATTAAAATAGGTACGGGTAAAAACAAGTATTTACAGAAAAAAACATTGGTATTAGCTGTTTATGCAGAAAATCATCATCATTTCCATCATAATCATAATCATAATCATCAAAGACAAGAATCAAAAGATCATAATTTATTACAATTGGAAAAATTAGAAAATTTAGATGAAATTCTTATACATGAAATGAATGATAAAGTTTTATTAGGTAAAGTGGAAATAAATCTTGCAGAATATGTTAATTATCAAGATCCAACTTCAAATAGATATTTACTTCAACATTCTAAAATAAATTGTATTCTTCATGTTAAAATTGGTATGGAATTAATTAAAGGTAATAAAAATGAATTTAATATACCTCCTTTACAAAATACAAATGTATTTAAAGGAATATCAAATGTTTTCAATGAATCTTCAATTCATGAAAGTATTAATAGTTCAAATAATAAATTAAATACTTCATCACAATTAAGTTCATCAAATGATAAATTTCATAAATCTACAGTGGCTATAGTTTCAAATCCAATTGTGGCAAAATTATATGAAAAAACTTTTGAAATTTCTTGGGATCCAAGACCTGGTGAATTATCTGCTATAGAAAGTATTGATGATATTTTTAATGGTGGTGATGGTTGGGCCAAAAATGAACAAGGTGTAAATTTAATTGATTTAAATATTAATGAAAATCATACAAGACATAATACTTTCCAACTAAATGAATATGATATTGATGATCAAACCAATCATCAAATACTACTAAAAGAATCAGATTTAAGACAAGATTTGAAAAGTTGGTCTATTAATCATATACATCCATAAACAATTATTTTTTTTTCAAATAACAGTCTGTTGATTTTGTGATTTAAGGATTGATGCATCTCTATGTCTAAATCCTTTCAAATATCGATATTTATTCGAACGAGCACTCACTGGTCTTGAATCAACCGTTGGTGATTCTCCTTCTTGTTGTTGAACTTTACCAACTAAATGTTGTTTCAATGATGCTCTCTTGGAAAGATTATTCACTGAATGATACCTTTTAACCCTTTTAGATAATTTTTCAGAAACTGAAAGATGTGAAGTTGAAATTGAAATTGAATCCGATTGAAATCCAGAGGAAAGACTATCAATTGAATCTGTTTGAAAATTACTTTGTCCCATCCCATTTGTTGAACTTCCATTACTATTATTATTCTCAGGTTGACCAGTCAGATTGTTATTTGTAAAATTTACATTCAATTTATTAAAACTTTGAATAAAATCATCTTGATCAGAATCATCACTTGAAAATTCATCATCACCAATTTCAATTCTTTCTCTATCTTTCCAAAGATTTTTCAAAGGTGATTCCACAATAGGTGCATAACCACAATGACATCTTGTTCTATTACATTGTCCAGATGTTCCAACAATGCTATAAACACATCTATATCTTCTATCATCAAAATAACCTCTAAATCTACCTCGTCTAATAAATGAAATACTAGGTTGAATTAATTTTTGGGTGGAATCGGTATGTGAATTTTGACGTTCCAACTTGGGTAATTTAATTATTCCCTGATCTGAGGCAGATGAAGGTATAACATTTTGTGAAGTTTCTGTAGAAAAATCAGGGGTTTGTTGATCAGTTGGTACATTTTCTGTGAAATTAGCATGAACAATTTCAATATCTGGTTCTTTCTTCTTGGTATCTTTACCTGATGGGTTCTCTTGTTTTTGATTTGTGATGGAGTTTGATATTTCAGGAAACAAATATGTATATGAATCATCATCTTCCTCATGATCTTCACTTGGTTCAACCTCATCTTGACCCACTTTGGTCCAATCATCAGATCTTTTTGGTATATTCTTCCCTGATTTGTTGAATCTCTTCATAGATTTAGGTCTTGTCATTATAATCACAATCAATCAATACAATAAACCAACTTTTTAGCTCAAAATAAAAAAAAAAACAGAACACTATATGCAATTTAGGATAGCAGGTGGGGATAGTGTATATCACTACCTATGTTAATAGCAATGGATATATATAGATCAATCCTTCCTTATTATTAAATCAACACATATAGTATTTGTGATCATATTCTTGTATAGGCGTCAATTTTATACCAAGTTGCATTAAGCGCTACGACACAAAACCCCAATTAATATCATGCAAAACATTACATGTCATTAATCACCATATTTCTACCAAATTCCCAATTCAATAACACCAATTTAATTTTTTGAAAATCCAATCCAATTTAATTTAATGAAATTTCATACCAACACTTTTTTCTTCTTCTTTAATATTGCCAATGAGGCCTTCTTATAGGGCGTATATTTCCGGCACAAACTGCAAGGACCACCATTTTTATTACTTTGCTTTGTTGAACTAAGAGCTTTGAAAACACAATCTCCACAATAGATATGACCACAAGGTAAAATATATGTGTTTATTGGACTATCAAAACATACTGCACAATGGGCATTTTTAATATTTGAAGTATTTTGACGTGAAGTATCCAATAATTGCTCAGCTACTGTTTTCTGTGTGTCTTGTTCATCATCATCCGGTTCATCTTCTGATATCACATAGTATTCTCGTAACTCATCATCAACGTCTATTACATCTTCAGATAATGGTGTAGGTTTGTGCCCATTTGGTCTGTCTTGTGGGGGGTGAGGTCTTTCAGCTGTAGCTTCGCGCGTTATTTGAATATCTTGTTCTTCACTAAGATCACTTAGGTCACTTAGTGGCGTTGTAGATCTTGAATTGTTATGTATGTATGGAATATCTTCTTCATCCTCATCGGGTTGTACAATCTCTTCATCTTCCCTTTGACGTTTCCGTGAAATATCACTTAGATCATCACTCTCTTCAGAGCGACTTCTCTTGTTTCTGGTTATAGTGGACATGACTGATGAATATTGGACGCTGCTGTTTAAGCTTGAATGGTTTGATTCAGTATATCCTTCCAGGTCTTGAATTCTGGAATTCTGGCAAAAGTACGTCGTTTACAAATTATTTATTCCTGTTGATCAATTTGCCTCACATCAAGAAGTATGTAATACACACCAGATAAAGAAACGAAAACAAAACAGTTAGGGCTTTAGTGGGAAGAGATCATGTGACTGTCACATGATAGTTCCGTCTTGTGCCCTAACATCCACACACCATGATTTTCTTTGAAAGAAATTTCGCGGTTGGAACCGCAGAGTGGTGAGCTTAACTATGAGGATCGCGAAATTTTGGGTAGACCGCTCGGTTCGGAACACAGTCACATTTTTACATTTTCGAGAAGTTGTGCCTGTTGGTGGGAGGTTCTCTAGTGAAAAATTAATATTGGATTTTCTACATACATCACCAATAGCTAATAGAAGACTAGATAACCATATAATAACGTAACAATGTCTGCTAGTGGTGCTTCAGGTAACAAATTCCGTGTTTCAGTATGTGATAGAAAAGAAGAGAAGATCAAATAGCCCGTTCAATGAGTGTTCACAAGCGTTTCAATAATGATTAAATTTACAAAGAGAGAAGAAGATCATCAAGTTTCCAACATTAATGAAGAATGAAGAGACACACGTAGTATAGTGTCGAGGGAATCAGTGTGAAATATCGAAAGAGAAATGAATACAGTGATACTAGGGGAGATACACAAGATTTAAATTACAAAGATTTACAAAACATTTTTACAGATATAGAGGCAAAATAGAAATTACATTTATTAATCGAGAGACAAAATATAAATTAAGATAATTATCAAAACCAGATTTTCACAATGAACACTCAAAAGAAAGGCTATTGACATTTTGAAGAAGAATAAAATACTAACAATTTTTGTTATAGTTAGGTTTACCAACCGGTGCCGTCATCAACTGTGCCGATAACTCTGGTGCCAGAAACTTATACATCTTAGCCGTCAAAGGTACTGGTGCTAGATTAAACAGATTACCAGCTGCTGCTGTTGGTGATATGGTTATGGCCACTGTTAAAAAAGGTAAACCAGAATTAAGAAAGAAAGTTATGCCAGCTATTGTCATTCGTCAATCTAAATCATGGAGAAGAAAAGATGGTGTTTTCTTATACTTTGAAGATAACGCAGGTGTTATCGCTAACCCAAAGGGTGAAATGAAAGGTTCAGCTATCACTGGTCCAGTCGGTAAAGAATGTGCTGATTTGTGGCCACGTATTGCCTCAAACTCTGGTGTTGTTGTTTAAGATGGTTCAATCGTTACGTTTTTCTGTTATATAACTAATGTCATTTACTGCTATTACCATGGGGAGAGTCTAATACAAGAATATGTAAAATATGGGTTTCACTAAAGATTTTGTAGATTCTTATAGTATAATGCCTAAAATTTATAAAAACTCGGTATGGGCCACTACTTTGTTTATTTATTAAAATTTATATGTAAAAGACAATTGAGAAGATCAAAACCACATTAAAAGCCAAACAGATTGTTTTCTGAGAAACATGATATTATGTCCAATAACAATTTATTGAATCTCTTGAGTGAGTAATGTGTTCCCCCATTTTTGAAACGCCCTCCCGCTAACTCAATTGACAAGTGAAACTTGATTCAAGCAAGATCAAAGATAGAAATGATGCGTTGGTTGGTATAGAATCTTTAGTTAATTCTAATCCAAGTTTCAATCACAAGGATCTTGTTTCAGCAACTCAGGGCCTATTTGCATTTCTAGAGGCTGAAAAGGCAGCATATCTGAAAAACAAGGCGGCAGCTGTGGAAACTAGATTACAAACCTCAAGTTATATACTGAGGAAAATAGTGGTGCAAAATGTAAAAGTTTTGAAGTTTAAATTGGTCAAAGATATTCTCAATTCATCAATAGAGGCACTCTACTCGCATAAGGATGACATAATTAAGCCATTGGCCCTTAGTATGTCCAAGATTATTCATTCTATCATCGCCACTGATGAGCATCGTGAGCATCTGTCAAGTGACCTATGGATGAAACTCATGGAATCCATTCTTCGAGTGCTTACCCAACAGTTGAAAGTGAATATGACAGACAAGTATGTTTCAGAGCTTTTGAGTACACTGAAGATTATGGTTGTAAATCCACAGATGATTATAGAAGAATTGGGGTTTGATCTATCAAATTTCTTGGTGAAATATTTCAGTACACTTGAAAAGGAAAATTCTTTAACAGCTCTAATACTAGAGATCACAAACCATCTTATAATAGTTCTTAGCACCAGTAAAGTACGATACTGTGTCAAGATGGTCAAAGTTGTGGTCAGTGTTGCAGGTGCGATGATCTCCACAAATTACGAATCCTTAAAAGATCAATTATTGGTATTTGGACTAATATCTGGAGAGTTCATCCGTGAAAATTTACCTAAAATGATTGAAGTGGAATCTTCACAAGAAAGTACTTCGGATGATGATGGTACTAGAGATGACCTGATATATTGGCTGGATCAATGGATTCAATTAGTCGTGAGAACTCCATCTGAAGCATTAACCTTAAACGATGTTTCCTTCAAAAATACGCCTTCTCATGAGATAACTTGGTTTGATTTTGGAAGAATACGTTTAATCAAGAATGGAAATCATAGAGCATGGGTCACGGTATTGTGTTTGTCAAATTTGATACATTCAATTTATTTTTTACAAAAACCACAAATGTTGAGGATTGAAGGGCCTAACAAAAAACGGAAACTTGAAATCACCTCATACGCAACCACAATAGAGCGCTGTAATGATGAACACCAGCTATATAGTTATTTTTGTCACTCGGGAGATATTCGTTTGCAGTATCTTGGTTTCCAAATGGTCATCTTCCATCTTCATAATTATTCAACGTCCTTCAAAGATGTGAAATTTGATGAGATTATTTCCTACCATGATAAGCCAGAACTATCTGGATTGACTTCATTATATGTTTTGTCTCTAATTGAAAAGGGCTGGGACCTTAACAATGATCAGTTATCACAATTTTTGAGAATAAATTTACAAATGCTAAAGGATAGATCACTCATGAATATTGCTTCTCAAACAATAATTCAAATTTTAAGCGTACCTGGATACAAACCCATCGAAGGATCTCTCAAAATTCAGACTCAGTCTATTTTCGATTTTTCAGAAATTAATGGGCCAGCTGATATTACGGATGATACTTTAAAGTTTTGGGTACTTTTTTCACAAGTGGGTAAAGATTATTTAGTTAATGGCAAATCAGCTGGTGATAGAATACTGGATTGGCTTTGGGTTAAATGGAGCCATTTGTCAGTTTCTAATTGTGAAAGACTCTCTCAATTCATTATTTGGCATGTTGGTTTAACTTTTGAATTTGAAGACGAACAAGTCTCCCATGATAATCAATTTTTCAAATTTAACTCTCAATGGAATAGAAGGCTGACATTACTTCGTTTTATTTTGCTCAACTCTTCCAATGTACAATTAACAAAAAATACTCCAGAATTCCACAAATTTAAAATTTCATGCAACATTCATATTATAAATGCAATATCGGATAAGCTTTTGGATACAATGGAGCATTATGATACACATGAACACACTTCAAAGCTTTTCAAGCTAGTAACTGATGCCATTTTAATTTATCAAGTCATTCAAGAAAAGACATCACTTGAAAACGCTGCCGAAAGGTTAAAGTATGACATAAGACGTTATATTGAGACACTAGACTCAGACAATGGTGGGCAAATAAAAGATGCCATTATCGAACTATGTCAAATGAAACTTTTCAACGAATCGGGTGAATTTGTGTTCGACTGTTTCAACGTTCAAGATTTGGTTACAGGCGCTGAAAAATCGAATGATACTTCAAGTCTCAATCGCTCGAGTGTTGGCATACCTGGAGATATGGATACTTTTGATGATTTTGGAGAAATTAGAAAAGCAGATGATGAAGTTGCTTCACAGAACGCAAAGACTTATACTGATTTGGTGAGCTCAAAATCCCTTGAGCAGAAGCTCATTAACTTCATATGCCTCGTCAACTCTCGCTTCTCATTTAATAAAAATGTCAATACAACTATCGATCAAGCAATAAGATTCATGGAGGAATTAAAACCGGAACAGTTTTCTAGTGCATTAATTACATTTTTGGAATACCTCGAGCAAATTGAAACAACAAAGATTCAAGCTGTATCAATAAGCAGGCTCTTGAGGCTACTCGGTAATAAACTACTGTCTTCATATGGATTTGAAAGATCACCAACTACCCTAATCTTGACTTCAAGAATTTTTATGGCTTTAAGCAAAGCTAGAGTAGTGAAAAGCAATGAGGATTGGGCTACTGATTTCACTGATATGTTTAGTTGGATTGTTACATTGGCAGAAAAGGGTCTGATCACAGACGAGCTTGCATCTTTGTACTTTAACAAGTCAATCTTTGTGAGTCTTTGTCATGACTTGCATTCGCAAACTCGAGAATCTGGTATGGCTCTATTCCAAAAGACTTCAAATCTCAACAAAAGTCTTTTATCCTCAAATTTAAGATCATATTTGGAAACTTCAAACTCAAAAGACCGAGATCATATATTTACAGATGTATTCAAAGGGTTCATTAATCCTCAAACACTTGACGATCTTGCAGCAACGTTTTGCTTCTGTCTCCAAAATTTGTTATTCGTGTCTTATCCTTCATACATACATGGGTTGGAACTTTTGATTATAAATCACGGATATCTTCACTTCAGACCCTATATCGAGTATGTATTTGAAAGAATGAATAAATCGAATGTTAACAAAAAGCTTGTTTTATTGGAGTTAATCAAATTTTGGATTGAAAATAAGGGCGATATTGATACATTCCCATTCACACTATTAGGACTCCAAAGTCGTGAAAGCTTTTTCTCAGATTATGGGAATTTGATTTACGCCGTCTACGCATCTCAAAAGAAGATATCGTCCAATGTGCTTTTGAACAATCAAATATTTGAAGGACTTTTAGATGAGTCTGAGCTACTGGTTGACACTTTATCACTTTCTATACCATTGTCATTCACGAAACACGGTCGCAAGGGGGAAATATATAAGATCTTTAATAGTGTTTATGACTCGAGTCTCATAGAACACCAAACTGTGATTATTGTGCAAACTTTTTTGAGATTATGTGACTACACAGATGTTTCGGACTTTATGAAATATTTACCTGGGCTCAAGCAAAATGGTAAACTTGCGGGTATTCTGTCAGATGGCCTTGAAGATCTTCAGCTACATGCGCTGGTCAACATCAGTATTCCAATGTCTACTGTTGTTCATGAAATCACACAAATCATTTCCAAGTATCCCACAAATTTTTGGTCGCCACAGATTGTTGGTTTTTTACTTAAAGACACTATGGGGTCAGTGGCTAAAGCCTCTTCTGTTGATGAAAAGCTTTTGTGTTTCAGAGAGTTGACAATGATTATATCTTTGGGCATTGAGGGGCTGGACAATAGTGATGTTTTATTTTCAATGATTGGATCTTTATCATCGTATTTGATAGAGAAAAAACTCCATGATTTGGTATCACAAATTATGCTTCTCTTCTATGACCTTTTGAATGAGTTGGAATTCGATCAGGAACACCATCACCGGTTAACACTCAGCATAATCATGAAAATTGTATCTTATAAGACAAATGGCAATCAGGTGAACCCTTCTCTAGAAAATAGACTGCTGTCCTTCTACTCGAATGCTAAACTACGTGGTCTTTGGAAGTCACTGTTTATACCATTGGTGCACTTGATGACATCCAATTCATCAGCTTTGGAAGCAGTTTTGCATTTGGATTTCGACAAAGAACATGAAGCAATGGTTTCGAGAGAAAATTACATTTATATCCACGAGATCTTGAAAACGGCGTCGAGAAAAACGATAGGCGCTGCTCAAAAACTAGTTCTGCAAACAGTTTCAATGTTTTTTGATAAAATTACCCACCTAAATGATTTCAAAAGTACGATACAAACTGATACTCAAGTTGCTTCGATGCTTCTGAATTCAACAACTCTTGGGGCTGAAAACTTTCAAATATTTGTTGCCAAATATCTGGGAAGACATTATACGATCACTGGTGAAACTCTAAATGTAATGAGTACTGAAATACCAAAAAGTTTTGAAGAGAATCTTGAGGAGCACACATCAAGCCTGAGCTGCTTATCGGACGAGCTTCTAAGAAGACGTTCCAACACGACCAATATGAATGAGCTTATTTTAATTGACGGTGTGCTAGGGGTTGGACTCTTTGAGCATAACCGTGGACAATTAGTTGTGTCTAACGTCATGTCCTTTGATACCCACTTGAGTGATATTGCTAAAAGCATTCTGCCTCTGGACATGTTTACGTTTGGAACAATTCATAAAGGGCACATCACTCCCACCCCGTGGTCTCAGTTATTAACTAGCTCAAGCATTGAAAACGTGAGCTTGGACCTTTGGTGTAGAGACTTAGTGCTGTCTGTTTTGTCTTCCTTGAGTAATAAATCACCATTATTTACTGTTTTTTCAGTTTACTTCTCAAAATTTCCACAGATGACAGAAGTTTTCTTCTGTGATGTTATTTTATTTTACCTGAGACGGGGAAAGGCTACTGAAGAGAAGCTAATCACAAGTTTGATCTCTACTACTTTGAATAGTCGTCGTACCTCGAATGTGGTCAAAGAGAAACTTCGTTTAGTGCTGAAGTTAGTTTATTACATGGGGGTTGGGAAAGATGACGTCAAAAAGTTCAAGTCTATCTATTCCACCTTAGATTTTGAGAACATTTATAAGGTTGCAATTGATGTGAGTATGCCAAAGCTTGCTTTGCTGATGTTTGAAAAGATGTTTACTGGTATGAGCGGTAGGTCAGGAAGTTCTTGGTTAGATGACGTGCAATCACTAAGAGAAATATACTTGCAATTGGACAACGGTGATTTGCTATACGGACTTCCGGTACAGTCTTCTCTAGGTTACGCAATGGATTCAATCAGTAGGGAAGACTCTAGTAATTGGAAAAATGTCATGTTCGACAGCTCAAATTTAGACTCGTCAATCATCCTAAGAAAATACAAAGATATTGATCTCTTTAACTCAAAGCAAAAGACTTTGGGATCATTGGTAAAGAACGGTCTTTTGGGAATTTCAAATACTATAAATGATCAGTTGGATTCGAGTGAACGTCTTCAAAGAAGCTATGAGTGGGATTGGAAACTAAATAACTGGGAAGTCCCAGAAATTGAAAAACCAGAGATCGAAGACGAATACATATATAATTGTTTCAAGAACATTCACGATGGATTTGATGCTAAGCTTACAAGTTACAATATTATGAGAGATATATTACAAACGACTGGGAATAGAAAAAGAGATTCTATGAAGTGCTTATCCTCGCTTTACAACATACAAACTATTCAAACACTCCAACACTCTGATTTACTGCTAGAGTCTTCGAACAATGTTGAGCACACAAGGAGTTGGTTTGAGCATGCCTCCTTCTCTGAGTTTGAGAACATTATGCTTGTCAGGAGGATATCTTACGGTGAAGGCCAGGTGAGTTGCAGTGCTGATGATGCAACTTTGTTACAGGCTTTGGAAATTCAACGGTATTCTTCGCTGGCAAGAAGTCATTGTGAACTTCAAAGGGCCACCAATGCAACTCTTTTGTTGGACAAGCTAGTAACCTTGGAAAGCAACCCTGGTGTGAAGGATTTTCTATCGAGAGTTTCCTCGTTTGAGACTGCCTGTACATTGTGGGAACATGGTGAAACTGCAATCTCTATAGCAATGATAAAAGACAATTTGAAAAGTCCTATTCAAAGACCAAAGGGCTTGCTTATTTCTGATTTAAATGTCTTTGACTCCATATTAAATGCATACCTTGTGAAGTGGACTTCTGAATCAAGACAAGAGAAGTTTGAGACTATAATGCAAACCCACGTTCAGACTGCACTAGATTCCATTAATGATGTTAGTTCCGCTAGAGACAAAGCTCAAGTATTTCATATTTTGGGTGATTTTTGCTATATGCAGACAAGGCTGGAGGGCGTGAAGCTTGATATTGAACGACAGGAGAAACTTTTAAGAGATAAGCATACTGAGCTTCAAGAATTGAAATCCATAATTCAAAATAAGGCGACGCCGGCTGACGAAAAGAAAAATGCAAAAAGATATTTTCAAAGAATGCATCTACAATATGAAGCTGATAAAGAGTCATTCAAAAATCTTTTTAATAACAGAATTACTTGTATTGAAAAGGCCCTGGAATTTTACATGAGCGCTATTTACACAGATGACGCATTTGATGATGAAGACGTTGATAAGATTTGTGCTTTATGGTTGGAATACTCGGCTGATGAAAACGTCAACAAAATCTTTGGTTCTTGGGTTAGCAAAGTCTCGTGCCATAAATTTATCACTTGGATGAATCAACTAGTTTCTCGATTGGCAGATGAAAAATCCACCTTTCAGTCCAACTTGCTCACTTTACTGACAAATATTTGTGTCATTCATCCTTTTCACTCTCTTTATTTTATCATGAATCTAAGAGCTCATAAGCTTTATCAAATATCTCGGACAGATACAACTATTCAATCGAGAAGTGCGGCGGCTGATAATTTATGGAGACAGTTAAGAACCAAAAGTGAAGATTATAATAAGAAAATTCTTGAGCCGGTTCAAACTTTGAGTCAAAACTCATTGACACTAGCCACTGAAAAAGTTCCTAACAGTGGAGTAAAACAAATGAATCTGGAAAACTTGAAGATCGGTAGCTTTTGGATTCAAGATTTGAAGCATCTGGATATACCATTACCAACATCCAACAATATACCGATAAGCACAGCTGGTGATTATAGCAGTGTTCCTCGAATCACAAATATTTCACCAATCATTCAAATTTCATCATCGGGTATAAGTTTACCCAAAATTTTGAGACTACAGTTGGGGGATGGAACTAAACACAAGATGTTATTGAAGGGCTCTACCGATGATTTGAGACAAGATGCAATTATGGAACAAGTTTTTGAAAAGGTCAATACTATTTTGAGAAACGATAAAGAAACAAGGAGAAGAAACTTGAAGATGAGAACTTATAAAGTGGTTCCATTAGGTCCTCAGGCTGGTATGATAGAGTTTGTTGCTAATTCAATAGCTTTAAGTGATATTCTACGCCCACTACATTCCAAGGATTCTATTTCATTCAGTGAAGCGAGGGAAATGATGAGAAACTGTCAATCCTCAGGAACAAGAGAGAGATTGAAGGTCTATATGAAGATTTGTAAAGAGACTCAACCAGTTTTTAGGTACTTCTTTTATGATACATTTCCAAATATAGATGATTGGTACGAGTCGAGACAGGTTTATACCAGAGGTATAGCAACGAATTCTATTGTCGGATTCATGTTGGGACTTGGCGATCGTCATTTGAATAACGTTTTGATTGATAAGGAAACAGGTGAGCCAGTACACATTGATCTTGGTGTTGCATTTGATCAAGGTAAATTATTACCAGTTCCTGAACTTGTTCCATTCCGATTGACTAGAGATATCGTTGATGGTCTTGGTATAACGGGTGTTGAAGGTTGTTTTAAAAGGGAATCAGAACATGTTTTTAGAGTTTTAAGAATTAATGTTGAGAAAATAGTGGGGATCTTAAATGTCTTGAAATATGATCCACTTTATTCTTGGGCCATTTCACCAATTAGAAAGAAACGATTACAAGAAACCGATAATCATAGTGTGGCATCAAAAGTCAGTGTTGAAGGTGATGGATCAGATGCTGCTAGAGCGGTAAAAGGTGTCGAATCGAAGTTAAATGCTGAAGGTCTCAGTGTGGAAGCCTGTGTTCAAGAGTTGATTCAAGAAGCGACAGACTATAAAAATTTAGGAGTTATTTATTTGGGTTGGACTCCATTTTATTAGCTATGCATAAGTTTGACCTACCGATGGTATACAATTACATAGGCTCAAACTAGAAATTGATGATTTATGATTTGCATTGAACCAAGGTTTACGAAATTCATTTGTAGCATATGAAATGCATATTGCATAATCACACCTTGGTGAGATCTGGAATAGATACATTTATTTGGGTTGCAGATCTCCTTCTCAACCAAATCAAAGATTAATTGACATCTTATTCAGTCAAATCATCCTTTTGAAATTCATGTCTATAAATGATCTGGAATTCGAAGTAATAAATGTATTGGATTTCGATGAAATGTTATACTTGTGATCCGGACACGCTTTCGCTCTTATCTTATATATTACATAATCTATTACAACTTTTTGAAATATCATCTTTTTAGCCTATCTATACAGTTCATATTCATGAATTTATATATCTTATTCCAGTTAATATCTGATAAATTTTCTACTTGTGTGTATTTAGAGCTCAAATTCGACTTTTGAATTTTGGTCATTTTTGAATCTTTTGATTCTAAATTGAAATAAAAAAACCCTAGATCATAAAATTTATTAATGAATTTTATAAAAATTAAAATTTTTTCAAAGCTCAAGTTTCAAAGCTCAAAAAAACCCCAGATATAGGCTGGCTAATGAATTATACTAGTATTTTAACCTTGGTATATTATCTCCAAAATAACTTATTTTACCCCAAATAAAAATTCTTATTTATCCGGGGATCTAAAATAAGCAAGTATGACATAATCAGAAAGGAAAAAAAGAAAAGACCGGGGCTGTCACAAAATGGCAGTTCTGATGAGATTTCGTATAGCAATACATTTTGCAGTAGAAATAAGCTGCCTGACGAATTTCACCAGTGAACATGTTTAAAATGGGACGTTGTTGTTGCCAGTTTCACATACATTGCACAGTCATTTTAAGGCAGTTCAGTTGCATGATTGTATCATGTAATTAATTTCTCGTACATCTAATTGAAACGTTATATTTTCTGGATAGTAATAATGCGCATGGTGTAGGAGGCTTATAAAATCACAATACATAGTGGTTAGATTTGACTGCATATCGTCGAGATGACCTTGAATCTTGAGGTATATATAAAGTGATAAAAATCACTTCACTTCTATCTTCAATTTTAATATCATTCGACTACAAATCATCACAATTAACTATACTTTCATAATGAGTAAATTTTGCCTATTTCACAGTGTTCAATCAATCTTGGTCTTGGTATTTTTGATCTGTACATTTCATTCAATGATTACAACAAGTGTTGGTAAAGCAAGAGATATAATATTTAACAAACATCCACAAATTACTTCTGGTAGTGATGATCCAAGATTTGTTAAAGGTTCAAATGCTAAACAAAGTTCTGCCATTGTGATGGAAAGAGCTAATCGTAATTTATTACACATTTCAAGCTGAATTTGAAATAAATTGATCAAGTTGGATTGATTATATGAATTGCATGATACACCATATACCCTATTTTGAGAATTTTTTAATTATGATTTTTAACGATTGTTATGTCTTTGAAGGTTTGCTATTTCCATCGAGACTTTAATTATTTATGATACACCATGATATATTATATGAATGTTTTTAATAGATAAATGTAGACACTACAAGCTGTAATAGTTCTTGGTAAACTGTTTATTTAAGTCGAATAAAACCATGCGATGTGAGGTATAATAGGAAAAATGTACAAAAAAGCTATAAAACGAAAAAAAAAAATGTCAAGAAGAAAGCTTATAGTCATAAGTTGAGTGTCATAATACAAGTAATTGAAGTGAATATTAAAATCTTTGTGAGCCTCAAAAATTATTCAATTAGTTCAACATAATTACTTGGACAAATACCAATTTCACCATTTGATCTCTTTGCCTGCCACCATCTACTATGAATATCGTTAACTTTTAATAATTCACCTTTTTCAAAAGAAATTTCATTTTCATCTTCTGGACTTGATTCGTAAGAATATAAAGCTCTTGCAGTGTATGGGAAATCATCAATAACTAATTGAGTATCTGGATCACCAGTGAAATTCATTGAAGAATGTTCAGGAATTGGTGTTTCAAATTTTGGTGTTGCATTTGTATTTCTTTCACTTAAATTTTCCAATCCGTTTAATCTTGTTGAAGATACATATCTTTGATTTGAAACGGTAGAACCTCTATAATCTTCATCCATACCATTATTATTTGAAGGTGAATAGTTATAACTACCTGGAATATGAGTATGATGACCAAATGGATTATTTGAAGATCTTGGTCCTCTAAGTGAAAATGAATCAACCCATTGGTTTATTGGTGAAGAGTTATCACCACCATAGTAGAAAATCCAAATTAAATTAACCATTGATAATAATATAACACCAGCAGAAGCAGCTGCCTTTTGAGGTCCTGAAGAATAAACTAACCCTGTGGCAGAATTTGTGGTATAAACAAAGGCAACACCAAAAGCAGATGTCAAAAATACTTTATATTGATCAATGAGATCAAATGTATAAAAGAAAAATAACATGATCAAAAGTATAAGTTCATAAACTAACCCCCACCATGTGAATCTTGGGAAACTTCCTACAACATTAGCAGCAATAGCAGCTGCAAATGCTATGATCCATGATATTAGAGCAATAGATATTGTTGATATAGCAAATGGATCTGTTGATAAATTTGTAAATTGGAATCTTGATTTTCCATTATCTGATTTTTCCAGTCCCATCATTGGCAAAAGAAAATAACGTGTTGTGTGTATGTTTTGATAAAGAATGTAATGATATGGTCAAATAAAGATGGTGATAAGTATTGAAATGTTCAGTTTTGAGCTTAAGGCCTGTTGATTCTGTTGTTCAAACTTTGAATATATAACAAAGGAACAAATTTTTGTTAAAGGTTCGAGATCAAAGGGTATACTTCAATTTTGGTGTATGAAATCTAGGAAAAACGGTCTAGAATTGAAAACAAGAACGCGATCTTTTGGAAAATGTGAGAATCTGATCGATCAGCAAAAATGGCAGAGTGGGGTTGAAGCTCTTTTGGTGATGTTAAGGAGAGTGTTTGGTGCAAAAGGCAAAAGAAGTATTATCAATCTTGAAAGAATGGGAATTAGATTCTTGTTAATGTAAATAAAGTCCAATGTTTTTTTTTCCGTGCTTTTTATTTGAGATTTGAACGTACCGCAAAATCGCGCAAAGTTTTAAAGGGGATTACTGGAAGAGGTAAGAGGATTGCGCGAAATGCACAATTTGCGCAAACTAAATTACTTAATAAGGAAATAACGGAAAGCATATAATTGTTTATCAAGCTACATTGATGTAAATATCTTGAATAAATATGGATAGTCTAATAAATTTTCAATGAGAAGCACCTAGGAATATTGTAGCAGATAGACAAATAACCATTACCAATAACCCCCAAACAGATAACGCGAAACTTAAGAATTTAACGATTTTTGTTTTTTGTGGAATGTGTTCAAATGTACCTGTTGTTGCATCAATATATTCTGATCCAATTAATTTATACCCAAAAATACCTGGTAAGATGAATGAAATCGAAGTAGACCCCGTGGAACCAACAAATGCCAAGACATGAGCTAATGAACTAACACTTATTGCGATCAAATAACTTAAAATTAAAATTATTGATGTGATTATAATAAATTTTACACCTTTTAAAGGTGAAACAGCAACGACAGAACCTTCTTCTGTTAATCCATCCTCATAATCGTAATTAATCAATTGATCACTTTCATCACTTTGTGTTTGAGTATTTGAAGTATTTAATGAAGCATTTGAAGAAGCTGCACGAACTTTTTTTTCAACTTGTTTAAAATAATGTAAAATATGATTTATTGATGCTCTTGCAGGATGACATTGTAATGGGAATGATAACATCACTAAAATGACTATAGCAATTCTACCAATAGTTGATGAAATAGCATGAGAATATCCCACAATAACATTTGGTTGAACATTATCACCAAATGATAAATAACCAGTGACACCTACTAATATATATAATGACATTGCAACACCAATTGCAGAACCAATGACTTTATTTATATTCTTATTTGATTTATCTTCTAATTCATTAACCAATGAAAACATATTTTGATGACATGTATATGCAAATACAGAAATTGGGAAACTTGCAAAAATTGAAGAAATTGAATAAGGTTCCACAATCCTTACTGGACCTTTATCTACTATATCATTTTTTGCAAAATGAACAAATACTAAAACCACAAGATAAACAACAGATGATAATGCCACCATTGATGCATATTTTAAAGAATCTAATTTTTTCAAAAATGATAAAGGTACAACCACTGTAATCATAAATATAGTTATCCAAAAATTTCTTTCTAATAATATAGCATGTTGATCTATAAATTCTTGTTGTACCAAAGATTGAATAATTTTGGGGACTAAATCTCCAATAACCACAAGATATGAAATCCCCACACCAAAACATTTAATGGCAATAGCTAAATCGAAAACCACACTTAATTGAGGATATGTTAATTGAGACAATGCGAAAAATGAAGCTTCACCACTTTTAACATATTTAGAACATTGTCCTTGAAGATATAATCCAAATGATGAAGTTAATGCAGATGTTATGATGACAATAAGTCCTAATATTATACCATCAGCTCTTATCGCATATGGCATTGCTAACATACCAGCGCCTTTAGATTGTTAGTAAGCGTTCGGAGTGTTTTAGAAGAATAAATAACTAACCAATGATGGTATTTAATAGATTTATAGCAGCTGATTGAGCTGAAGCACTTGCAGTGACCATATTGTTTTTATTATTGCCCTTCTAGTTTCTTATCAATGATTATGGTGAAGAGTTCGGTCTTAAATCATAAGCTAGGAAGTTGTTCTGGTGGAAAGAGTGACTTTCAACTATCAAGAACACAAACAATTAATAAACAACAATTCAAACCAGTCTTTACAAGTCTCGAACCTTTCCAAGTTTACAAATAAACCAGTTTTAGCGTATACAGCCAAAAAGCCACACGAGATAGATAAATTCGCGGAGAGAACATTCTACTGACACGGTAATTCTGTCATATATAAACTGTTAATCTTTACTATAGCCCAAAGTGGCCAAACCTGGATTTTTTATCACTAGATTGTGCCTGTTGAGAGTCATCATACCCTGGTGGAAGGTCCTGGGCATAATGTGGACTTAAAGCTCTGGTATGATCTCTTTCTGGGCTTTGTAGCAATTCTTTCAACATATCAGTAGGCATATGATCAACGAATTTACTCTTCACAATTGTTACAAGACTTGGTAACCCAGTTGGACCTGCATGTTTCCTATCTGTGGATACAATAGTGGTGACACTGACTTCACCCTCCACCAATTCGACATCACTATTGTTCAATAGATATTTGGTGATTTCACCAGTTGAGATATCTGCATTGTTCCCATAAAGGAAATTTGGCCATCTATCACCATCAAATTCTTGATAATTTGTAATCAAATTCCCCGGACAGTTTCTCATTGTATTATCCATCTCTTGACCGTTTTCATATAGAAATTTAATCACATCTCTCTTCATGTTGAGATCACCATTACATAGGAAATAAACTTGTCCATAATATTCACCAATACTTTTCGTCCCCAAAATGTTAACCGATGGTCTAATGTGTAGTAAATGGTACTTGTAAGTGCCTCTTTCTTGCACTTGACAGTACTTCATCTTCTTCTCAAACTTGATTCTAGGATCAAACATCATCTGTCCAAAATCCTGGAAAGTGTCGAAAGCCACCGCATGGATAATCTTCTTTGATGCCAATAGCGATGAATGAACATCGAATTGTCCGTTTTCAATCTGTTGAGCAAAGATGGGCATATCGTGTGGGAGAATAGTTGATCAAGAACAAAGTGAAAGGAAGGAATTCACCAGCACTTTATATATTTTCAAAATCACCAATTGTCTTGGTTATCCGTTAATATTTATCTCAAAAACTAAACCCGAGGCTTAGAACATCATGATCATCTACAACAAAACGCCTACAACGGGTGATTATTAAATAGATTAACCAAAAAAAGTTTATATACAATCATAGGAAATCATGAGCATCGAAAAACTCATCATCGCTAGAATCGTTAATTTGCTCACCATCCAAACGAATATTTGAGCTATTTTCTTCAATTTGATCAACATGATAATCACCTAAATAATAAACTAAATCATCCAATGTAAATCTCTCATTTATTGGACCAGGTGTTTGTAAAAAATGTGTAAGAGCATGTTGAGAAATTTTATTCAAGATTGGTGCTCCAACAATGGAAATTACACTAGGAATATTTGTTCCTGGGGTATTATGTATAGGATTTGTTGATGTGATTGTTGTTAAAGAAATTGAATATTCCCAAACTTCTAAACGGTCCAACCAAAGATGATAACAAAGATCCTTTGTGGTCATCCATGTATCATTTTTATAACAAAATAATGGTACTCGATCAAGAATTTTTCCATTTGAATCTTTAATTGTATCAAATTTTGTTGTACTGACATCATTATTAGGTTTCATATACTTATCAAGATGATGATGATGTCTTGCCAAATGTTTAAAAACATCTTCACGTAAATCCAATTCATCCCTTCTGGCAAAATAAGCATATCCATATTCAATACCATTTTTTTTATCAAGATTTGACCTTTTAACACAAAGTTTTAAATGTTTATAATAACCTCGTTCTTTAATTTTAATAAATTGTTCCTTATATGCATATGGTGTCATTGGATCAAATACAAGTGTATGAAATTCATCATGTGCATTGGAAAAAACAGAATGAACAACTCTATCTATGGGTAAACTTAAAGAACTTAATTCTGTATCTCCATCTTTTAATTTTTGTCTTTCTGTTTTTTCACTTCTCTTTGTTGGTTCTTGTATAGTCATTTTGAGTGCAGTGTAAACATATTGTTGATAATATCAAAGATGGATCCTACATTCATTTTATTAAATACTTACCAACACGAGTCCATTTACCACTATATCTCTACAAATTTAAAACATCTCAAATTAATAATGCCTTAAAAGCACTCATAATCATTATTTACACGAACTCTATACGACATGTACCAAAACATGCGTCTTCAACTCAGCTTAGATACAAATTTTTTTTTTCAGTAACCTCTTCTTCTAGCATCTCTAACAACATCCATCAATCTTTTAAAACCTTTCATAAATTCATTCTTATTCTTTTTTATTGTTTTTAATTCTCTAGCTTTACCAGGTCTAATATGAAATTTTTGAGTCATTTGTTCATGTCTAACACCATTTGCTGTTATAATGGAATTTAAAGCTCTAAAAGCACCATTAACATCATTATTAATAACATTAATAATTTTACCAGCACTTGGACCTGTTATTCTTAATTGTTTAGCAACATCTTGTGGTTTAGGTTTTAAATCACTTTGAGTCAAAAATTTAAAATCTTCTTTAGAAGTTGGTGTAGCTTTTGTAGGTCTATAACTTGATGGATTTAATGATGGCATGGTTGTTTCTCTAGTGATTTGTTTCTTATTGTTTCTCAATGTATTTAAAAGCATCTGATTTTCATTAAAATTGGCATTACTGCTGTTGAAACGTACACCAGAGCCAATTCTTGAGCTCTGATTTATCGTACGACCCCCTAATCTAAGCATTATGTCTAGTTATCTTTAGCCTAAGGAATCAGTTTTATATTAATTCTATATTCATGTTTAGTTGAATCGATTTTGACTTTTTTTTCCATACAGAGAATTCGCGAGATTTTGGTCACGTGAGAAGCTCGAATAATTTTGTATGAAAACTTTTATAAAGAGGAAGTTACACTTTGAGGAATGCAAAATATATAAAATTAAATTAGTCCAACTAAGCCTTAATGCATAATCTTATATACAATTATTTAAAGAATCATGCTAACAGTTTGATGCAAATTTACCCGTAGACAATTTCCGTGATTCGCGAACTTTTTAGTTATAGAAAAGTTCAACTTTGCAGGTATTATATCAAATTAATGAAACCGATAAAGATCAGAATTTTTGCAATCATTTCCATTTTGGCAAGATGTCTAAAGTAGAGACACAAACTACAGATGGTCAACCGGCCAATGAAGCTAGTAAATTGGCTGAAAATGTGGAAAAATTAAATGGTGAGTCTTGATATAAAGCGGAAATAGTGTCGCTTGTAAAAGCAAAGTATTACTCATTGCTAACTTTTTTATGAATATAGTGGAAGATCATGAAGAAGAAGGTGATGATGCTGCTGAGGAAGGCGGTGAGAACAATGCAGGTAATGGTGAAAAAAAGAAAAAAAAGAAGAAGAAGAGTAATAAAAAGAAGAAGAAAACTATTGTTCCAATTACTCAAATATATCCAAATGAAGTTTATCCAGAAGGTGAATGGCAAGAATACACAGATACAAACAATTTCAGAACAACTAGTGAAGAAAAACGTTATTTAGATAGACAAGATGATACTAAATGGAATAGTTTTAGAAAAGCTGCAGAGATTCATCGTCGTGTTAGAAAAAGAATTTCTGATGTTGTTGTACCAGGATTAACTACAACTGAAGTAGCAGAGACTATTGAAAATACAGTTAGAATTTTTATGGATGAACCTCATACCAAAAAAGCAGGTATTGGATTCCCAACTGGTGTTTCATTAAATGATTGTGCAGCTCATTATACACCAAATGCAGGTGATAAAACTGTATTGAAATATGAAGATGTCATGAAAATTGATTATGGTATTCATGTTGATGGTTATATTGTGGATTGTGCATTTACAAAGACTTTTGATCCAAAATATGATGAATTATTAAAAGCTGTTAAAGCTGCTACAAACACTGGTATTAAAGAAGCTGGTATTGATGTTAGATTAACTGATATTGGTGAAGCTATTCAAGAAACAATGGAAAGTTATGAAGTTGAACTTGATGGTAAAACATATCCTGTTAAGGCTATTCGTAATCTTAACGGTCATAATATTGGACAATTTCAAATTCATGGTGGGAAATCAGTTCCAATTGTTAAAAACGGTGATGAAACCAAAATGGAAGAAGGTGAAACTTTTGCCATTGAAACATTTGGTTCTACAGGTCGTGGTTATGTTGTGGCACAAGGTGAATGTTCTCATTATGCAAAGAATGTTGATGCTCCTCATGTTCCATTAAGATTGAACAAGGCCAAAACTTTATTAGCCACTATTGATGAGAATTTTGGTACTTTACCATTCTGTCGTCGTTATTTGGATAGATTGGGTGAAGAAAAATATCTATTGGCATTAAATAATTTAATTAAATCAGGTATTGTACAAGATTATCCTCCATTAATGGATACACCGGGTTCCTATACTGCACAGTATGAACACACCATATTGTTGCATCCAACCAGAAAGGAAGTTGTCAGTAGAGGTGAAGACTATTAATTCATGTGTCATAATTTGTTGAAGATTTGTAGATATCTATGTACTACTTATACAGTCCCGGAATTCATAATACCACGTGACCACCTTCCATAGTTAAGAAACAAATCTTCCCGGAATTTACCCTTTGCGTAATTCTGAAATTCTGAATTTTGAAATCGGTTGAAACTTGAAGTGAAAGACCTACGAAAAAAGGCAAAAACTCTGGTAAACATTACAAAACAACGGCAATTGAAAAGCTTTGGAATTGATATTTTCAATCAAATCACTTCATTTTGGAATCTAAAGAGAAGCTCATCTTGGAAACCAATTCAACTGTGTTCTCTGTTTTACAAATTCTTGTGGATCTCTTTTAGTGTACACCAGATCAAGAAAAAATACACATAATCAACAAACACGAAACGCTTATATCAACCAAGATAACCCACAAAATGAGCATTGAAATCGGACCAAGTTTATTGGAATTCAACAGTGAGTAGGAAATCTGGTGATGTGTGATATGTTGTGCTTTCATTCCATTGCAAACGAAGAGATCTTGATGTTTTGCAATATGGGAAACGAGGGGCTTATATCTCAGATACACTATTGTTTACACAATTTCAAAGGTTACTAACATTGTTCACTTCTAGCTCCATTCACACAACCAGCCACACGTTATATCACTATAACAAACAACTCTGAAGATACTGCTGCTTTCAAAGTTAAAACAACCGCTCCAAAATTGTATGTTTACCATTAAATTGTTTTTGAAAGAAACTGGATTCACTAACAAGATTTTTTTAGATACTGTGTTAGACCAAATGCTTCCATTATAGAGCCAGGTAAATCCATAGATGTCTCCATCATATTATTAGGATTGAAAGAAGAGCCAGCTCCAGATTTCAAATGTAATGATAAATTCTTAATTGTTGCCTTACCTGCTCCTTATGATCTTGGTGATCAAGCAGTTGCAGATATATGGCCAAAATTAGAAGCTGAATTTAAACCACAAAGTGTTTCCAAGAAAATCAAAGTTAAATATGTATTCGATAAAGCTCAAGATTTTAATGAAACCAATACAAATTCAGCTGGCGCTAATGTCGGTTCACCAGATATTTCTAATGTTGGTGCTGCTGGTGTTACAGGTGCTGGTATTGCAGGTGTTGCTAGTAATGCTGGGTCCTCAAATGCAAGTGCTCAACCTCAAATTAATGAAAAATCAACACCAATTGATCATGAAGACGTTGAAGGTCAATCAAAGATTGATGCATTGAATGAAAAATTAGATTCAAACGTTGCTCAAAGTAACATCTCATCTCAAAAAGATAGTAAAGTTACCACTAAGAATCAATCCATTGGTAATGCTCCACTAACCACTGTTATATTGATTGCTTTGATTGCATTTATCGTTGGGTGGTTATTCTTTTAATTTGCAAAGTTTTGAAGAAATAATAGAGCAGAACAACTCCAAAGTAAAGAAATAACAAGGGGGAAGCATCTTTAAATTATCACTTATCTCAAAAAAAAAAAAAGTTTCTGACTGGAACTTGTTTTCATTTCAATCATATTTTATCAATTCTTACTTAACATTATCAAATTTCTTACCTTTATTATTTTGTGTCCTTCAATTGTATCATTGAACTATGTTTTTTAAGCTACTTTCGAACTCTTTTTTATTAGTTGTGTTTTATGTACTTTATATATAAGATTTTATATATGTTGTATCCATTCATTGATTAAATTGCTTTTGTAATAAATACTTTACCCATGTAATCGATTAAGCATCAAAGAGATCTACAATTAAAATAACCCAAAATCATAAGCATTAAAAACTATTACAAGTTATGTTTTTATTTTTTCCCTAAAAATTTATTATAATTTAACAATACAATTCAAATTTTAGAACTTAATTTAAGCTTCTAAAGCAAGACGACCTTTTGGATTGGTAACTTTTAAACCTAAAGCTTTAGCTCTAGCTAAAATTTCAACTCTGTTTTTTGATGAAACGGCATGAGAGATTTCAGCAGCGTAAGTTTTAGTGTGTAATAATAATAAATCCAAATCTCTAGTGTTGTTAACTAAGAAAGCTTTGTGACCTGATGGCATTAAATGTCTAGTTTTTTTGTTTGAACCATAACCAATGTTTGGTTGTGGAATGGTACCTCTGAAACGACGTCTAACACATGAATCAATACCCTTTTGCTTTCTCCAGTTTTCAGCAACACGGTTGTAACGATCAGAATGATGACGTTTGAATTTCTTTTGATGTTTCTTAACAATCTTTGGGTGTGGTAATGAAGCAGCCATCTAAATATATTGTTAGTAAATTGGTTCCAGAATTATGGATTGAAAAGTGATGAATCTTGTGATTAAAGAAATAAATATCAATGAGTATATTGTTTCCAAGATTAATTCAAAATTTCTTGGAATTTGTTTTACATTGAAGTGAATCTTAAAGTCATTTGAGTGTAAATTCTGAGCTTGATCGTTTGTGAAAACTCTTTGTCCTTTCCAGAAATTTATAGATATGTTGATGTTCTATTCAAGTTCTTTATTTGTTGGATAAGTTTGATGATACCTTCTGTATAATATTGGCTCTTTGTACTCTACGTTTATTCAACTTGATACCCTCCAAGTTCATTGCTCCTCAAGATTTCATTTATCT
Source organism: Hansenula lynferdii (assembly GCA_030582155.1). Lineage (NCBI taxonomy): Eukaryota > Fungi > Ascomycota > Saccharomycetes > Phaffomycetales > Wickerhamomycetaceae > Hansenula > Hansenula lynferdii. The sequence continues at coordinate 20,969 of JAKTWT010000074.1, read as the reverse complement.
AATTGAATCACTCTTTCTTTCTCTGTTCTGATACGATATATCTCTTCACAAGTCACCCCTATCTTTTATAACGTACCTTGTCTATTTCACTATGTTGATACTAGCTTTATTTCAAGTATTAGAACAAACGATGTAAAAATTTCATACCTTTTTTTTTCACACCAACACTTTCCAGTTTTTGCAACGGGGACACACCATACAAATACGCCAGTACTTAACTTTTTGGGCGTTCGCGAATTGTTCGTGGTGTTTCGCTTTTTGCTAGCAAGTTTTGGGTTGGTGCGAAATTGGGGGATTTTTTTGGTGAGGGAAGTTTTTGTGGCGTGGATCGTTTTTCTGTCCTGCGCACACCTGGACACCATGGGATTAGGGCAAAAGGGTAAAGTCACATGACGGGATATCTGAGATCACATGACACTAGCCCACCAGCCCTAGTTATTTCTTTTCGATTATGGCTGGATGATTAATTTACCGCGAGTGCTTTCGCCTTTAACATGAATATCAAGACATAAACAAGTCAATTTCAGTTTTAAATTCATCATTTCTTTCCAACTAGAGATATAAGGGATAACTCAAGAAATGTCAGAAGGACACATCAGCAATCCATACTATTACTACATCGATCCAAATGTTCATTATACAAAATCAAGACCACATCCAAATGAGAATCTAATAGATTTATACAATTTATCATCAATTGCTAAATCAGTGGCAAGAACTAACGAAGATGGTACAAAGGGTCAAAAATTAAGAAAGTCATACAAGGCTCATATAAATGACTTGCCGGGGAAACATAATTTTATACCCAAAGATCGTACTATTTCTCCAATTGCATTTGCCCCAGAAAGAGAAGGTGCACCTATAAATATTAATAAATTTGAAAATGATGTATTGAAGAATTACTTAAATTTCCAAAAAAGTCCTGATGATGGTATACCAGGATTTGATTCTGTTAATTTAGCAATGGGTGATTTTGGTCAAGGTAATAAAAGAAAACAAAAGAGAAATAATGATGAAGATTTGAAAAGAAGAAGAGTTGATTTTTAATTTATTAATTTTAAGAGGTTTTGGGTAATGGTTTTATGGAAATTGAAAAAAAGAAAAGGGTATTTGGTTTTAGTGTTTAAAATGAATAATTTAATAGATAAATGTTCAATATTGTTATGTTTACAAGATATATATTCGCGTAGCATCACTACAAATCGATACATATCTATTAAATCATTATATTACATATTATTTAAAACTGTTCATTCTTTCATTATAACACATCACTTCGATTTGAATGAGCTAACCCTAGAAGAAGAATCGCCGATATACTTTAACCCATCTAATCTTTTTCTTTTATGCTGAGCTAATTTATTACCCAAAATAGAACCAGAATGACTCAATAATGCCTTGATCACTAATTTCTTTATCTGCATTGTTAAGTCTAATAATGTCCATGTTTGATTTGAAAAGATCATCTCTGGTAATGTGAACTCAAAATCTGATACATTGATCAATCTTTTGGCACCTTGTCCACGGAACGTAATACAGATAACACAACTCTTGAATCTAAATGAAACAATGCTAAAATAATTAGTAGCTCTTCTGATCATTTCGTTGAGTTCTTCATCATCTTCACCAGCAAGTTGTTCACCCACATCATGTTCTTCCCCGTAATTATGTTCATCTTCACGCTTAGAATCTACAGCGATAGATGATTGTACAACAGAAGAGGATTTCCCAGTGACACTTTCTTCATCTTTAGATCTAAAGCTGAAAAATGATCTTCTTGGAGATACAAACTGTCCATTACCATCAGATTTATATGATGGTGTTCTTCCGTTAACAGAGAATAATGGAGAGCTAGCACCACTTTGATTTGGATCGTTGGATTTGCCATTCATATTGACAAACTCATTTCCATATTCATTACCGTGTCCTTGTCCATTACCATTTACATTACCATTACCATTGAATTTAACATGATCTTTACCATTAAGTTTGCCATTCGCATCTATTGGTTCATCTATCATTGCAGATGACTCACCAACAGTATCTTTACTCGAAGCACCATATGTTCCATCCAGATCACCATCTGTATTGCTATCAGGATTCAAATTACTTGAAAGTAAAGGACTAGCCTCTGGAAAGGCATACTTCATCACTTTATCACCAACAATTTGATCAATGTTTAACTCTAAAGGTTCCAAATCCACTTCAAATTTACGTATAACTCTTATACCACCAACTGGATTGTCCATTCTCCACGAAACATGAATCATTGGCTTTGGATGTTTTTGTTCACTATACTTCTTACCTTGTGAGTTGAGCTTTTTATGATCCACATATGGAGCAAATAAAACTGGTAATTGTGCATCAGGCTCCAAGTTTAACACATTAACCCTTTCCACAATAACAACGTTACGATCAGATCTATCTGCTGACTCAATTCTCTTGAAATGTGAGCTAACCAATAAAGCATCCAAAAATGGTTCCCTATTTTCATCAAGCATATGTAGTTTGACTTCATCTGCTCTAATATTCCACTCCAAATGATCATCAGAACCTTTAGATTGTGCACCACCCAAAAGGGCCACTTTCATCAAAAGATAAAGTTCAACAATGGCCTCGTTTTTGTGATTTGAAACAACAAGTAAATCATTTCTTTCAGCATCATCCAGTATACTTCTTCTCCCGTTGAGATTATTCTCAATTCTGGTCATCTGTCTTATGGACTCTTGTAGTTTGACGATGCGCTCTTTTAAATTTGCAATGTCATTAATATCAAGTCTTAACAACATCTTAGATTCACGCTCTTTTAACTTCTGATTTCTTGGCTCATTGTAAATTAATAAATTCATAATCATAGTGTATAATGAATAATATTGTCTAGCATCACATCTGAAAACAGCTTCTGATAAGTCACAACTTAAACTATTGATGCTACTCTCTCCAAAATTCATGAAGTAAGTATCATCAGGTTTATCATAGCGAACAACAAGGGAGGTTTTGCTCATCAACATATTATTTTTTAGTACAGAACCATCATAGCAGAGCTCCACACCCAACCACGGCGGCCAGGACTCACTTGATCCGTATGTCGAGTCACTGAAGAACAAACTTTCTCTGATTTGATTTTCATCCGAAAAGAACACAAAAGCACTAGCATCAGTCAAGACTGCACCAAATCTTTGTTCAGCAATACTCTCTTTATAATCATTCTCAGTCTCATTGACATCGAAAGCCAATACTTTTAATTCAATATTTGGTGACACGACTAGAACCACAGAATCTTTACTATTTTCACTTTGGAGTTGAATTTGCGGTGTGACAAGTTCCAACAAGTAATTTTCCTGAACCATGTACGAGACATCAGCACTCAAGTCATATAGCTCATCTGTAAAATTCTTGAGCTTTTCAGAGGCTCTAGTCTCAGCCAAACTTTTATTGCATTGTTGTTCACCACCTTCGTTTCTGGATTCACGAGTAGTGACCTGAGTAGCATAAGTTCCAAATCTAGAAACTTTATGCTCTTGTGCTCGGCGTGCTTGCGTCTCAATGATATCATCAATTTGACCCATAGATTTGTGTTGCATGTATCTTGAAAATTCTTGTCTGAGCTCAAATAAATAGACGTATTTATAAACAACGTCTCTATTGCTATCGTTCCATTTCAAAAGCATATTATGGATAATGAATTTGTTCTTGAAAGGTGATTTATCGAAAGAATCGTTAACGAAAAAGTCAAAGGAAGAACTGTCCACAATATCATCCGGTGATTTGGATTGATATGCCAATGCAATATCTTGTATAAATTTGAGACCATGGTCCAGTTTTCTGATTTGTAGATGAAGCTGGTCAATGCTTCGTCTGCCTTCGTTAGAATGAGGATCATTAGATTGAATGGCTTCAATCTTCTTTTTATACTCCTGCTTTTTCAATCTCAGTTCTTCAAGTCTCTTAGCAAAAGAATTTTGCTGTACAATTCCAGAATTATAGTCATCATTGACACATGTATGGAAAGATTCATCACCAAAAGGTCTGATACGTTTACCAGTATCAATGTCAATTTGGTACTTGTTACCATGGTCATTTTTTTTGAAATAAACAAAACTAGGAGTGAACATCAAAGGATGGATTTGCACAGAACTTTTAAACCCATCCAAGCTCGAAGTACCGATTTCTGTAAAGTCGTGAATATCAAACCATGATTGATCCCCATCAATAACCCTCACGTCGTGGTTATCCATGTTAACACCTGATGCCTTTCTTTTTGCCATTGTAATGTCCTTGTCTAGCTCGAAATCACCTTGAATAGTTCTCAGGTCTAAATCTGTCATCCCGATTTGCCCACTGTTGAATCCCATCTTGAATATTTTTTTGGTGACATCCAGTTGAGAATTATGCTCATAAGACAGCTCCTTTCTTTGATGCAAGTCAAGAGAAAATTTGGATGCCCTCGCTTTCATACCAACAGAGGCAAATTTATCCTGATTTTCACTGTCAGTTGAATGATCATGGTATACATGCGAAATGAACAATGGATTGGTGATCGCTTGAAATTTCATGGTATAAAGGTGACGAGAAAACTTCTTCGTAGGATTTTCAGGACCAAATAAAGCACCATGACGCACCGGGAATGTATTCGAAAACATATGCCACCAGGCGAAGAAATGCTGGAAAGTCGATGGAGTCAATTGGATTGTGTTGTAAGCAATGTCGCTTTCTGATATTAAAGTAATACCCATATGGATGTAATGACTTCTGAAGCGGTCGTAAGCATCATAATGACCTATGTCTTCAACATACTTTGGATTTGTCAAGACTATCTTATCATGTGAGATGAAATCACTGGTTCTATCGCTACCATCATCAGTTTTCCTCTCGAAAGCAAGGGAGAGCTTGAACTCAACACCCCCTGATAGTCTGATGACGTTTTTTTCGATGTAGTGCTTTGCCATGAGCTCCACTTGAGTTTGATCAGGAATGCTAGTATTATCGAAGTAGTAACCGTAAATAGAGCTTTGGTAATTGCTATCTTGGTTGGCAAGGAAAATTGACCGATCAGTTCCTCTTGACCATACCAAAAGCGGTTCTGCAATAAGATTAGGAACTGAGAAAATAAGCTCTTGTGCTTTGACGACCAAAAATTTGGTTGAATCCTCATATTCATTAATATTCAGCACAACATCCTTATCAAAGCCAAGAACGAAACCTGCTGCTTTCCCACAAATATCGTATGGATTTTTGGTTCCTTTGAACAGTACATCAAAACGTCCACCCTGAGTCCAATTAAGTTTCAATCGAGCATGAAAGTTGGCTCGTATTTTATCCCAGAATCCCACCTTGTCTGATGGATCGATAGGAGGCTTGGTGAAGTTGTCCAAATTCAGCATGATTTGCTGAATACAAGGTTGATATGATGTACCCCATGTAGCCTTTGTAATACCAGATGAATTCACATCTAGCTCAAGCTTCGTATAGAACTTAATTGAAGTCAACGTTTTAGGAACTTCAAGCGAGTACAAGTTATCCTCATCGAACTCACCACATCCGGGAACTAAAGGCACATAGACCTCCCTAACCTCGTGCTGAGACTGAATTGTATTTTCACCAATAACAATGTCACCATGAACCCTGACGGCAGACAAATTCTCTCTTTGACCTTGCTTCAACATTGGCATATATATCAACGGTAATGGATAGTCTCTCAGATGACATCTCACCTCACCAAGCTTCAAGTCAATATAGGTAGGTATCAAAGTTGAATATTCACTGTCTTTCGGCTTACCTTTACCCACATCATATATGAAGTCTGGTATCATTTCGAGACCGAAGGAAGGCTTAGAAAGTCTTAAATCCACATCCTCTAAAATCAAACTGAAAAGTGAAGGGGATGTGACAAAGTCGAGGACTTTTCTGTTAAAATCGTCTGGAAGACGTGATAAATCCAAATTACCCCAAAGGAAATTGAAATTTTGTTTGAACTCTGCTTCTTGATTCTTTTTAAAAGCTCTGACTCTTGCAATCCAAGATTTTGAAAACCCTTCTCGTAGTTTATGCAATCTGTCAAGTGCCTGTTCTTGCACATCAAACATTCTTTTGAAACCTTGGTTGCTCGTATCCTGTGGTACTGGTTTTGCATCGTCCTTTGTTGAGTTAGAATGTGTGAAAACATCATCCATAGAGCGAGGATGACGGATTGAGGAGAACGTGGAAGCCTTGAACTTTGGCATTTTTTTTCTCTTGGATAAAATTGGTAAATCACTATGAATATCATTCGGGCTCAGCGATCCTGGGAAAGTTGAAGCCTTTGTTGACTTCTGTCTGCTTTCTTGCAGCTCTTCAGCAATTCTGGCGTCAAAGAGTCTAGTTTTCTCTCGACGCATTTTCTGCTCAGACAGACCAATCTGAAGAATCATGTTGAGTTCAGCTTCGAAAGGATCATCATCCATACTGAAGAGCAATCTATTGGACCTCAACCTTGTTTTCGGAATGCTGATAGCAGGTTTAGCGCTAGGATATATCACAAATTCGTCTGTGTTGAACTTCAAAGAATGGTGGAGTTGTTTTAAAGTCTTGACACTGACTGAAATGTTATCAAATATCTTGTAGATCACAAATTGATGAGGTATTGTAAGATGACATGATTCACTAGATGTGTCAAACCACAGCTCGTCAATATCTTTATTTAATATATCTTCAACGTTGATCTGAGTTGTTCCATCCACAGAAGTTAAAATTCTCGCCCAGTAACCAGTTGTTGTGGGCGACTCTGCACAGATTCTGAAATAATGCGAGTTGACTAGTATTGGCTTCTTTGGAAAGAGTAGTGCATTTAGTTTGTTCATTTCAACTTTCAGTTTCAGTTTATCTGGGAAAACAAAGATTAATTCTAAATAGTCCAAGCTGAAGTTGAAATGGATTCTTTCCATTAGGTCCTTGGTAGTATTGGACTTATTCTTCTTAATGGTTGGTGCCTTCACGGTAGACGATCTTCTCGATTGTACATCTTTGTTATACTGAAGAAACTCAGCGACTGTATTCCTGAAAACATGCAAGGTGGATATCAACATGAAGTGCGTCATTATCGAGTAGAACATATCCACCTTATCAACGTCAAAGTCAATCATAAGTTGATTGAGATTCTCAGAGTATGGACTAACCGTTAAGCTTGATGAAGGTACTCTCATAAATACCTTTTCCTTAAGTTCTTTCTTGTGTGAACTCTCTGAATGTATTTTCCCTAAAGTTCTGGATGCATCTATTTTCAACGCCCAGCCACTATTTGAGCTCTGATTCTCTGGTAGAATGTCCACCAGTCCTTTATCATCATCCTCTAAGGAAGAACTGGAAGATGTTGAGCTTTCGGACTCCTCTTTGCCAACCTGTGACAGAAGCAACAACGTCCACTTTTCTATTGAAAACTCTACTTTACGTAACTTGCCATTTATCAAATCATCCTTACTCAAAGGATCCAAGCTTTTGATAAGTTCTTTTGATATCAGCAGAGAACGAGAGCCTAAAATCAAGTCTGTATTGTGTGAGACAAACATCACCTTTGACAACCACTGAGGTACCAGTCCTACAAAAGTTTCATCGACCAGTGTACCAGCGTCATCCGACTCAGCATCAGAAAATGAAACTTCATTTTCATAGTCGCAGTACTCCTCAATTGCATCTCTGTATTGATCAACTAATGGTCTGGTTTTGAAATATAGTTCTCTAATGAGCACATTTATACCATTCAACACTTGTAAGTCTGATACATCTAGCTTAGTTGATTGCAAAGTAAGTGAGTTAGATACCTCTATCAGCGGTAGTATAGATATGGTCTGTTTAAAATCAACGTCATCTAGGCTCAATACAGTAGTATCCAATTCAACCTGTGTGTCTCTGTAGCTGGCGTGTACACCAGTCAAGTTCACAGTCTCGTACGTTGTATATGTCATAAAGTCCTTCTGGATTGTACGATCAGTAGTGAATTGAATTGACATTAGCGACAATTTGAGGACAATTATTCTATAAAATTGCTCCATCATTGCATCTTTAACCAAAAAAGTAGGGTTCTCTATGCTCAATTTCAAATCAACTTTAGGCCATAGTTTTGGGAAGGCTTCGAACCAGTGGAATTTATCCCTTTTAGGAGAGGCAGTTGTCTCTTTATCGACAGTCGCCTTCTTCTTTACCGACATGAAATCCAAAGCAGCCAAAACTATGTTTGAAATGTCATCTATCGACACATCAAGTATCAAATCAGATAAATGACCAGTCAGTATAAATTGACCATTTGTATATGTTCTATTTTTTGACGCTTCTAAAAGTTGGAAAAAAATATTTGATGACCCTGTGAAGTTTATGACTGGTACCGTGATAATCGGTTTGTATGAATCTTGTTTTGGGGATTTCATAGCGAAGCTTATCTCGGTAAAATTGTAAATCACATGGAATGGTTTATCGTCAAATTTGTAGGTCAGTCCATATCCTGGAGAGTCAAAATACATTCTTTGTATTGCCCAGGCAAAAGAGTTAATATTCATTTCAAAAGTCACCAAAGGTTCATAATTTGATGATTGAATTTGTTCCATATCCCCAAGCGGGATCTCATTAATCGAAACATTTTGAAAAGAAACATCCAATTTTTCAATGAGCTTGATAAAATAACAATACATATAAAGTTTCTTGTTCATTTTAGCCAAAGAGTATGCACAAAAGTCGTCTTCTGAGGGTTCCCATTTGGATTTTTGTTTTCTCTCTTTTATAGGTAAGGTTTTAATTATTGAAAGAATTGGCACGGATAAGTTTCTCATTTCAACGTCCAGATTCATTCTTGATACTTCTCCAGTTTTAAAGTTCAAAGCACCGCTTACTCCCAAGGTGAATGAGTCGAAAATTTCAATACCATTTATCGATTGGTGGAACAATCTAAACGTAGTGACAAAATTTCTTAGCTTTTTATGACGATGAAGCGATAACTCTGAAAAAATATGTTCTGAAGTGGCAACAATTCCTAGTTTCTCCAGCTCAATTGAAACACCAGATAATTTGAATCCCACAAATCTGAAATAAAATAAATATAACTCAAAGAGCTTCCTCATAACAAAATTTTTGGGGAAAATGAAAAAAGGTGTGTTCGCATCCAGTTTCTTTGGATCCTGCTCTTTATAGTTTGAATAAGCAAGACCTTCATCTTCATTTTCACCGGTATCTTTGATCTTGATTTCCACACCTTTCAGTACTATGGAGAACTTCTTTTCTTCGAAAAGAGAAAAATTAAACCTCAGTGTTCGTATCTTCAAACTAAATTTCTCAGTGTTTAATGACAAAGACGATATTTTCATCAAAAACGGGTTGATAAGGCCCACTGTAAATCCCAGACCCTGACATAGGATCATCCTCACGAATAATCCAGAGCCAGAAAACAATAGTAGTACTTGAATCCATCTTGACGTCCTTATTAGGTCAATAATCCCACTGAAGGTGGGCAGTTTTTCAAGGTAGTCCATGATATATCTCTTGATACAGCCTTCGGGTATATACTTTGATAATATGACTCCTCGTGTAAAGATTTAAAATTGATGTGGCATAAATATTGTAACAAACCGATGGACCAGAAAGTACTCTGAAGGCGTTCAAAATTAGTGGAAAATGAGGAAGCAAATGAATATGAATAAGCTTGAAGAGCAATAGCTAGAGCTTTCCGGTAAACTGTGACAAATAAGCAAGATGGGAGCGTCTTTGGCTATAAGGTTGTTTAGATTAACTAAAGACTACAATAGTAAACAAAGCAAAAACCATTTACATCTGGAAATTCCGGAGAAAGCTGTGATGACATAATCACAAGGCTGCCGATGACATAAACACCGCGAATTTAAATCGACAGAAATAAAATTTTCAAAAACCAGTGAAAATTGTGAGATGTTAAAGGGCTTTTGAGATTTGAGTTTAAAGATATCAGTTATACTCGGTCATTTACACCAACTTACTTTTGTTTCATTTGTTTACTTTGTTGAAGAATAACTAATAGATATTTCTTTGGCATCAAGTACTTTTCAGACTTACAAACAGAGAGAAACTAAAGAAATAAATAGCCATCATGCGTGAGTATCTGAACTATCCGATGGGATACCCGAAGGTAAAATAAGATGAAACATATACTATCGGATCTCCATTGACATTGCTTTGAGGGAACCGGTGAACATAAGACCACGGGGATCATGAAACTACACACATTAAATTAATAGGGGACCATTTATCTTATCTTTGTGCATCTTATCTGGGGAAATTGTAAAATTTGAAATTTATATATTAACAAGATGTTTTAATTTAGCTCCAAAAAAGGGAAAGAAAATGGATTTAGCCACCTTCTTACAGGATGAATCATCCGGTGGTGGCAGTTCATGGGCTGATGAAGAAGTTGATTTCGCTTCAATTTCCATTCCAGTTCAACAAAATACAGGATTTGGTTCTACTGGTATTCCAGGTCCAAATTTAAGTGATCCAGCTTTTGGTGGTTCCGCTTCTTTCGGTAGAGGAGGTGATCGTGTTGAATATCCAATTCCAGACGCTCCACCATATCGTGCTAGATTAAACAATTTACCATGGGATGCTTCTGATCCAATTATTATTGATTGGTTAGAAAGTTTTGTTGGTCCAAATTCCACCTCTGATTTACATGTTCCAAAGGATTTCAATGATCCAACCAGAGTTAAAGGTTTTGCCTTTGTTAACTTTAGTCAAAGAGAAGAATTAGAAGAAGCTTTGAAATTAAGTGGTACCGAAATGAATGGTCGTCGTGTTTTCGTTAGTGTTGCTGCACCAGAAAAAGACGGTGGAAGAAGAGGTTTCGGTGGAGGTGCTGATATTGATTGGACCTCAGCTAGATCAGGTGCTGCTCCATCAAGAGAAGATTTTGGCAGAGGGGATCGTAGACCACGTCAAGAAGAACCAGATTTAGATTGGGGTTCAGCTAGAACCACTGGTCCAAGATTTAATGAATCATCATCAAGAGGTGATCGTCCACCACGTCGTGAAGAACCAAATATCGATTGGGATTCCGCAAGAACTGGACCAAGAGCTGCCCCAACTGGTAGACCAGAACATAGAGAACCAAGAGCTGATTTTGAAAGAAAACCACGTCGTGAAGAACCTGAATTTGACTGGGGTTCAGCAAGAACAGGACCAAGAGCCGCACCAACTGGATTTGAATCAAGAAAAGATAGAGAACCTAGAGAACCAAGAGAGCCAAAGGGTGAATTTGAGAGAAAACCACGTCGTGAAGAGCCTGAATTTGATTGGGGTTCTGCAAGAGGTAGCGGTGTTCCATCTCGTACATCTCGTGAAAACAGTAATAACACTAAAAAATCATTCAACAAACCAAAAAATGCTGCAGATGAAGCCGATATTTGGACTCGTGGTCAAAAACCAACTGGTAATGCTAAACCAAGAACTCAAACCAGCACTAAAGAAGGTGAAACTGAAGAAGAGAAGCCAAAAAATGTTAAATCTGCATTCTCTGTGTTGAGTAATGATGATGATGACGAAGAGGAAGAAGCTGAAGTGAAAGAGACTGTAAAGGATGCATCAAAAGAGGAATCTAAAGAAACTGGTTTAGAACAAGCTACATCTGAATTGAACGTTAATGAAGATTCATCAATCGCATGGGAAACTGTTGGTGGTAAAAAGAAATAAATTAGTAGTGTATGAATTTGTTTAATAAAATTGGAGTGTAAAATAGAATAATGAGTTATACAAAAGATGTGTAGAACATAGCGCTACGTATAAGAACAAACAAAACAAACAATAAATTGAACTTGACAAAAAAACATATATATAAACTCAACTGAATATCCAAAAACATATCATTTTGAAATCATTTAAAATCAAATTGCGTATAAACAAAAACTTCTCTGTATTGTTCAGACCATTCTTTCCACTCTTTCTCTATTAATCTCCTCTGAAGCGCCCTGGTGAGCTTCATTCTCCTCCACGGGTTCTTCATTGTTATTATTTCCATTCGGTACATTAGAGTCATAATTTGGATCTTCATCCCTAAGTCTTTGATCTTCTGTGACTATAGTGGAATTGATTAAATCAGTTCTAGAGATCCCCATAACTATCCAAAAAACTCTCCATTTAAACTTGAGATATTTTTGAATCTTTTCCTTTGCCACTTGTTCTAAATTTGGATGTCTTGCTAAAATTTCTGTGACTCGTTCATTAAGTGTGGTGTATTGTAATTCTGTAAATTGATTTATTGAATCCACATCATCATTTCCACCTGCAATGCCCTCTGCATTCTCTCCCGCTTCTTCGTTGGCTTCATTTTCATTCTTTAAATAATAATCACGTTTACACATTGGACAACATGCCTTACGCTTGGTTAACCATGGATCTAAACATTCTTGATGGAAAACATGCCCACAAATCAATCCACGAACTGGATCTTCAGGTTCAAAAGTATCAATACAAATTGCACATGTCCCAGAATCATAATGTGGTTCATATGGTGTACTTAGATCAACCTGTTGCTCCACGGGTGTGGCTTTCGTCAAGACTTCTTCATGTGCATCGTGATAAGTTGATGAAGTTTCAGATTTATTGATGATATTGATGTCATTAGCTTCATTAGTTTCATCGGTGGTGTTATTATTACTATTATTGTTGTTGTTGTTGTTGTTGTTGTTTTCGTTACTTTCGTTATTATTTTCACTTGGTGTATTCACATCATTTTCCTCCGTGGTAACTTCATCATCATCTTCTTGTTTCAACTCTTTATAAATATCACGTTCATCAGCATCTCTTTCTGCACCACCATCTAACCAATCATAATACGTTCTAACTGGGAAAAGATGATCTACTTCTTCTTCTGTTAATCTTCTTTTCTTTAGGTATCGTCTTCTTCTTCTATTTCTTCTCATTTGATCCGGTAAATCTGAAGAATATGCATTGAATGTGTGCATGGGGAAATCTCCAGTCAGCAACACTATCCCACCATTTGAAGACGTGGTTGTCAGTCTAGCTGTAGCATATATCCCCAGTCTGGTTCTAACATAGTATCTCATTGAGAAAAATATGAATACAAGGGCAATAACCACCCCGATGGCCACTGCAATAAAGAAAAGAATCGACGAGGGCTGCGACGTTGTGGAGTTCCCATTTTGTGAGGACATCTTCTGTATTTCGCCAGCAAGTATATCAGTCTATAGCAGATATAGCAGCAGTACACTATGCAAAGTCTTGTAATGTTGACCTAAATTACTATATATATTGTTTCAAATGGGTTCCATGCAAAATGTTATCAAATCCCCTTCGATCACCCACAAGATGAGATCCGACTTTTTTTTTCCTAATTTCCGGCCCTAAATTCAATTTTAGTGGCTTTCGCCAGGCCTGGAAACAACGGTGATAAAAATATTATTACTTACTATTAGCTGAAAGTGGCTTGGTGAAGTCAACGAGTGTTTTCTCTTTTTCATTGTTAAACTGGCAATGTTATGTTCTTGAATCTTGGTTACTAATTACTACTTACTAATTGCCGTTATTCGATAATCTCTGCATATAGCTTTTTCAATCTCATCGCCATTTGAAATTCGGATATAGCTATAAACTGAAAAGCGTTAGAACTCATCTCAATTCTTTTTAGATCGCATAGTTCCCGTCCCTCCACAAATAATTACCGTACTCTTTCAAACCAACTGGTACTCGGTAAACATATTACAGAGACAACAAATCAATACAGACTCACTAAATAAATCAACCCACAGGTCAAAGATCATAATTTACACGCCACCAATATGTCTCATCAAGTGAAACTAAACGTCTACGACTTATCACAAGGCCTCGCCACCCAACTATCACCAATGATTTTGGGGTTCCATATCAAGGCCATTTATCATACATCAATAACTGTATACGATAGAGAATGGTATTTCAACTCACAAGGTGTGATGTGTATAAGACCTTATTCATCACATTTTGGTAAACCAATTGAAGTTAGAGAAATGGGTATAACAGAGATCCCACAAGAAATATTTCAAGAATTTATACAAGATCTTGAAGGTTTCCAAAGTGGGAAATATGAATTATGGGAAAATAATTGTAATGATTTCACCAAAATTGTATTAGAATTTTTGAATGAAAGTGTACTAGATGATGAGATTAGTGGATTAAGTAAAAAAATATTGGGTAGTGAAAAGGGTGAATTATTAAGAAATTGGATGATGGGTATGAGTATTGATTAAAATTTACATAAACTGGAATTAGAACTGAAATTTATTAAACTATGGTAATTCAATTTTTAAATTATAGAATACAATACAAGAATATCAAACAAGGATGTGAGAAAACCCTAGCCAATATTTATATATATATATGTGTGTGTGTGAACTTTTTGATGTTAGCATGAAATATTTATTTGAGCGTTTCATGTAGAGACTTATCATTGGGCATCAGTAACCTCTGTATCTTGATCTTGTGTCTTTTCAGATCCATTGGTATCGTCTAATTTGGCCTCTGTTGTTTTTGTTTCTGATTCTTCTTGTTTAGGTTCCGATGTCTCAGGTTTTTCTTCAGGTATCTCTTTAGCGGTTTCCTCTATTGGGTCTTGAGGTTTCTCCTCGCCATTGTTTTCAGTACTCACTTCAATTTTTTCATCAGAAGTTTCAGGGTTCTCTTTAGTTTTCTCAGTCTCTACTTGATCTTCCTCCTTGGCAACAGTAATTTCTGAATCATCAACATTTTCCTTTTCCTCCTTTTTAGGTTCAAGTTCGTCATTGATTTGTTCATTTTTTAACTTTGATTCCTCTTTGACATCACCTTCACTCTTGATATCATCATGAGATTCTAAAATTGATGAGTTTGGAGTATCAGTTCTATTACCATTTCCTGTACCATGTTTTTCATTTTTCAAAATTTGAATCAAATCATCCCACTTCAACAGTAAATCTTCACTTCTTTCATGGAATTTAAAATCGTTAGGTCTTTCCAAAGATTGAACTTTATGTATAGCTTTCAACACTTTATGCAATTTTGAGGCTCTTAATATATCAACATCAATATTTGGACTAAATTTTTCCAAATCTTTCAAATCTTGAGAACTTTGTTCTAGTTCCTCTTCAGTTGGATCACCTTTCCTTTGTAATAATGCTCTTTGTAGTTTAGATCTGAATTGGATCGCAGTATCTTTCAATTCTTCATGTGTAGGTTTTGATGCAGATCTCTTGGATTGATTTGTTTTTCTCTTTTTAGGTTGTGGTTGGTCAGAGTCTATTGAATTTTCTTCTTCATCATTTTCTCTCCCTTGCTCTTGCTGTTGAGTTTTTTTTGTTGTCTTTTTAACGCCATTCTTTTTACCCTTTGTAGTAGGGGCCGTTGGTTTTGGTTCTAAATTTTCAGCTTCATCCCACCAGTTTTCATATTTGACATATTCCTCGTCGTCTTCTAAAATGCGCCATCCTCTAAGGAAGCCTTCAAAATCATTGTTATGATTTTGGGCATTTTCATATGCTTTAACAAGTTGACGGTCTAGTTTCTTCTTTGAATTTTTCTTACGTTCTGCAAACTCTTTGAATTTCTCTTCAGTCAAGGGAGTCAATGTTGCTGCTGAGTTCCAAAAGTAAGTCTTATCTTGGAAATACTTGATACATAGTATTGAATTGTCATGTTTACGACCATTAAGGATGCTTTGAGGTAGATACGCGTAAGGGAGGACCTAAACGTTGGCGTTAGTAATTGGCTTTTGGGCGTTGGTGTAAAAGCAGGACCCCAATATCTCAATTAGCTCATCAGGATATCAAGGTTGCTTAAGAGTACTCACCACTGCTGGCCATGGGTCGAAAGGTGGACAAACAGACAAGACTAAATCACCAGGTTTGTATTCAGATAGAGGTTTGGTTTTTTGTGAGGACATTGTGCGGGTTGGCAGGTGATGGATGGATAGTAATTGAGTAGGTGGTGTGTAGCTTGTAGTGCTCGATGATGTTGTTGATGACTTTTGATGATTGTTGTTGTTTGTTGTTGTTTTGGTGTTGATGGCGTTGGTTGTTTTTTTTCTTTAAAGCTTTGACTCTTTTGACTCCGTGTTTTGAAATTTCTCGCGCAACCAGCAAAGGGCAGAATTTCAGTGCAGAGGATAATATGAATACTAAGTTGTACTAGTGAAGATATGGAGACCTGGTGAGAGGTGTTATATAGACGGGGAGAAGTGTCTTTGGAAGAGTTTCTGGCGGAAGGTGGGCTAAAATGGAGATACTTTCGAGCGTAAAGGTACAGATTTAATGACAGCAAATCTCAATCTCAAGTAATGTAGCTAACTCGATATCTGAAGAGTTCGGGAACCCAGGAATAATAGTAAAGATTTTCATAGGGATAACTGAGACATAGTGGCCTCTACATATCATAGTAATATAATTTGACTTCAGTTTACATTAGCAGCAATTTCCTGGTTTACTAGTATATCTATATGCTTATGTCATCCAGCTGTCATGAAGTCATATAATAGCTACAAAGAAGCCATAAAAGAGCTCAAGGCTGTAATCTACTAGTAAAAGTAGTATACAGTATCCATATTAGCTATAACAATAACGCTGGCCTCCTATTTGTAGTCATCGCAGCTTCACCAAATCTCTATTATGCACGTTATCGTAGTTTCCATACAAAAAAATCGTTCTCGCATCAACGTCAAAAAACCCAAACGAGTCTAACTTAAATACATTGTTCCCTATCAACTGACATTTTATTAAATACAAGATGCCACCAAAAAGAAGAAATATCGATATGGATCACCAGTCCTACTACTCACCACATCCTCAGCCCAGAAAGCAACCAGCTTATAATTATTATCCACCACCGGATCAGCATAAATATGTTGTAAATTATAATCAAAAATCTGGTGAAACGCAACAAGGTCCATTAATGACCGCACATGAAGAGGCTGAAAGGGGTGCTTTCTTATTACAAGGTTTACGCGAGGCACCTCAAAGTTCAACCAGTGGACATGGAGTAACACCATCTGGTTCTTCATCAACTTCTGGCTCTTTTGCTCAAGGTTCAAATGGTAAAAATGGTACATATCAAAGAATATTTATTCATAGGGTCACAAAGGAAGCTAGAGAATATGGATATATTGAAAGTGATTCAAGGGATAATCAAGATGATAATAAAGTGATACCCAAGATGGAAAGTATTGAAAAATCTGTTGTTAAAAGTGAAGGAAAAGAAGATGATAATGAACAAGAATTGGGGAAACCTAAAACAAATTTTACAAATGCAGATATTATCTTTGCTAATGGTAACAATAGAGAGAAAAGAAGATTAGAACTTTTTGAAAACTATAGTGAATTGTATAAATATAAAGAGAGAAATAGGACAGATTTATACAATGAACAAAGTGATTCTTTGTTTAAAGATTTAGATTCACTTTCCAAACCTATTCCTTTCAACACTGAAATATCACAAACTGAACCAGAGTTTAACCAACTATTTGAAGAAGAACAGGATATAATAGAGAAAAGGGATTATGAGTTGACGAGGTTAAGACACTGGAGACGTTATCAACGTAATGAAAATGTTAAAAATTTCTATAAGGAAAGTTTAAAATTACATCAAGAATCTACAGATGAATTGATACATAAATTAGAGAAATTAAAGCAATTTTTCAACAAACAGAAACATCTGTTGAAGAATCTTGACAAGGAATTTGTTGATATTAATTCCAATAGAGCGGAAAAATTTTATACAGGGTTCCACTCCAATAATTTAACCTCTTTAGAACATGGAACTTCTGTTGATGAGAAATTCACGGGGAAGACCATGGGAGATGAGAATGTCTCTCCTGTTTTGATTGATGAGAACCAATTATCCACGGGACAAGACAGTTCAGAAACAGATACCGCTGGTGGGTTTACCTCTTCAAATAATTCCAAATTCACAACCAAGAGAAGAGGTAAACCTGGTCGTAAGAAGAATAAAGATTTACAAGCCATCAATGGTAATAAAGTGAACAATTCTGTGGTGTTGACATCTATAATGGAAGGTTTCGCACCGATTTTATCCAATGATGAGTTCCAAATCGTCACCAGTGATGATTCTCGTTCCAAAGTGCAATACTCTACATATAACTCAGGCTTGGGCTCTCGTGGTTCAGATACAGAGATGGGGAATGATTCCAACGGTAAGCCAGAAACGGGCACAGAAGGTGGACGTACAACAACTTCTTCCAGAGCGGTAAGAGAGGCAAGAGATCGTGATGGGTATAAGGATAACAACACTGCGACGCTAAACAAGATCATGAAACAGTATGTCACGCCTGGTAATTTGGCCGAGGAGGAAATTGAAGAGGATTTGAATTTGTTGAAGAAGTATAGGGATGTCTGAATGATTATGAAGTGTATGATACATTGGAGTTGTAGGATTAACCGCCCAGCGTAGCTCTCCACAGTCCACCTTTCACCGTGAAACCCCCGATCAAATTGTGATCTGTTGATGTTGATCTTGTTGGAGACGGCACGGCTGCTAAAGTGGTCGCCTAATGTGAGACAAGTTGCAGGGTTTGTAGAGGTGATACAGTTAGAGGGTTCACAAACATCCCTGTTAATACAATACTGATTATGCTTGGACTCTTTTGGATCTGATCTTTGCAAGCTCGTGATAAGATCTCTGAAAGATCTGTTGCGATGGTCAGTGCAAGATCCTGCGGCCAGCGAAGATTCCATCAACAGAACTGAAGCTGAATAGAAACCTATCACGATTCACGGCCCCTTCTCCAGGATTCAAAAGGATATACCGCTATACCCTTAAACAGTACCATTGCTTAAATCCAGTTTCAAATTCATGAATTCTAATGTATTGATCATATTAGGTCTTCGGGGACACAAATTTAGACCATTGTACAGGATGTAAACAAACATATGTCTATAAAGATTTGGTACATAATTTCGAGATATCTCAATAGAAATGGGTCTAGTTTTGAAATTCCCTGTCATAATTGATGGAAAACGGCGTGCGTCGGAAAGACACCTCAAAATTGATGACCCAAATTGAGGTATATATAATTCTTCTTTTTTTTCTTACAGTTTGAGATCTCATATGGTGATCCTGGAATAAGAATATATAAAGCTTATAATTTCTGTTCCATTCACTTGGATCAACTTAAGAGTTTTCACAGATTATTACCATTTTTGTTTAACCAATTGATGTTTTTGAGGTACTCATCATAACTATAAAAGAAGCCAATATTCACTTTTATCTATAGATCAATTCTCATAACTAAAGCTGGTCATCAATTATTAAACATGAAATTCTCAACATTTATTCAATTATTCCTCCTAACAATCACTGTAAAGGGTGATTATAGTGATTCAGTTTATAACAAATTGAAAAACATTGCAAATTATGCAAAGATAGCTTACTGTACCGCAGATATTACATTTGGTAATGGACTTTTCAAAGATGAATGTCCTCTAGTGGAATTTTGTACTGATGATGCAAATTCAGGTACCACTATTGAAACAGTTGTTCATCCAAATTTTCTTGAACAAGAAATAAGTGGTGATTCATACGTTGCTATTAATGATAAAACAAAAGAAGTCTTTGCCGTTTTCAGAGGTTCATTATCTCCTGGTGATTTTATTGTGGATATTACAGCTTTCCAATGTCCTTATGTCTCAATTTTGAAAAATGATATTCATTATGATGATTTTTCCAATACAAGTGATCCAGATTCAATTAGAAATACATTGTTAGCCAAATCAAATAATGAGACTGTTTGTGAAGATTGTTTGGTTCATTGTGGTGTTTATGTGGCATTTACTAAATTTATTGATGATGTTACTCAAGTTGCAATTCCATATTTGGATAAAGGTTATAATTTAACTGTTACTGGTCATTCATTAGGTGGTGGTTATGCATTATTAGGTGGTTTGGAATTCTTGCAAAAGGGATATGATCCATTATTAATTACATATGCTTCATTAAGAGTTGGGAACCCAAGTTTTAATAAATGGGTTGATTCAGTTTTCCATACTGAAGAAAATGCTAAAATCGTGGGTAATGGTGGTGATTTACCAATCCCATCATATTCAAGAGTTCACCAGGAAACAGATATAGTTCCAAGATTACCACCAAATATTCCAAATGTATTGGAATACACTCATTCAGGTTTAGATTTTGTTATAACAAAAGTTTTATTACCACATGAAAAGGAAAATGTTGTTTTCCAAGGTGCTTCAAATAATGAAGCAAATGACGCTGTCGAGATTAATCTTCAACCAGGTATAACTTTATTGATCTATCAACATTTACATGAGTTTACTAGAATCTCATGGCCATGTAATGATATTGATTTTTGATTAAAGTTTAAGATCAAGTATAAACAATAGGTTAGTACCCATAACGAATTTTTTTAATATGTGTCAAATTTTATCTTGTAGAATACGATTAGATAAGTGTTGGGAGGAAGACGAATTTATATGATGATTTGGCTACACTATACAATAATAATCAATAGAGATCAATCGTGCAACTCACGTTATAAATCAAGCCCACTAACTTTGGGTCACTTGATCTTTCGTCAAACGACCGATTGCCCTATTTCTTGAATCGTCTCTTGTAACAGTCCTCAGCCCTACTAGGACCGAAAAATGTCTATATCTTTTGATTATTATGGTGTTGATCAAACATCTTCACCCATAATGAACCATCAAATCAATATTCAATCATATCCATTCTCTTTAAATCCACCTAACCACTCAGCTCATGTGAAATCAAATCCTCTTTAATCCCAAACATCTTCTGACATTTAACAACATCTCAATTGGATCAATCCGGTGCCCAGCTTTACACAGAGCCCTGCAGCACTCTCCCACAAACCAATAGCCCCCGTTCTCAGAATTACACCGCATTTCATCGCGAATTTCCATCTGTTTGCAAAAAAAAAAAAAAAAAAGCAAAAGAAAATTTTTTGTTCAACGAAGTGGAAATTT